>JBAMAX010004290.1:0-238635 GCA_037043745.1 Chymomyza amoena
GTGGTGTTGGAACCGCCCGCTGCCTTGCGGATGTCGTATATTGATGCCATTTCTTGTGCTAGGATATCCACTGGTATCATTATGGCTAGCACTAAGGCGGCATCCTCCGAGATTGTCCGAAATCCTGATATTACCCGAAGAGCGCTCAGCCGGTAGGGGGCTGCCAGCTTCCTCCGGAGCTCCTGGGTATTCAGTGCCACCACCCATACCGGGGCTGCATATAGCAATACAGATGCCACAACCCTTGCGAGGAGCAGCCGTCTACCCTCTTTGGGACCACCAATGTTTGGTAGCATTCGGGACAAAGCAGCCTGTCTATTTGCTGCTTTGCTACTTGCGTATCCGATGTGCGGCCGGAAGCTAAGTCTGTTGTCCAGCATGACTCCCAAATACCGTAAGTGTGGCTTAGATTGTACCAACACGTTGCCAACTTGTATAGTCATAAATTCCATTGTTTTCCTGCTTGAGATAAGCACTGCTTCGGTTTTATGTCCGGCTAGATCGAGGCCGGAGTTCTGTAGCCATTCTCCAATAGTCCTAATGGATTTGTTTGCCGCATCCTCCACCTCCTTGAGATGTTTTGCCGTTACGACTAAAGCCAAGTCGTCCGCGAATCCAATAAGTTTGCATCCTTGAGGGAGGCTAAGTCGTAGCACCTCATTGTAGGCTATGTTCCACAGAAGGGGACCCAGAACTGACCCTTGTGGAACGCCGGCAGTGACTTTGAATTGCTTCATGCCTTCATCGGTATCGTACTCGAGCACTCTGTCCGACAGGTAGCTTGAGGTGATTCTCCGCAGATATCCTGGAATTTCTATACGTGCGAGTGCCCGATGAATTAGACGCCATCGTACTGAATTGAATGCGTTGCGGACATCCAGCGTAATCACTCCGCAGTATTCTTTTTTGCCGCCTCTCCACCTTTTACCCTCTATGGCGTTTGTTGCTGCGTCTACCACCGCCTTAATCGCGTCGACCGTGGATCGGGATTTCCGGAATCCATACTGCGATTCGGAAAATGCATGCTTTGCTTCTACAGCATCTAATAGTCTACTGTATATAATGCGTTCGAATACCTTGCCTACGGAGTCCAGAAGGCAGATTGGCCTGAATCCGGAAGGATCGTCGTTCGATTTGTCTCCTTTAGGAAGCAGGATGAGTCGCTGCGCCTTCCATGCCTTGGGAAATACTCCTTCCTGTAGGCACTGCGTATAAATATTCGCAAATGTCTGCGGCTTTATTAACATGGCCAGTTTGAGGGCTGCATTGGGTATACCATCAGGCCCCGGGGTTTTTTTGTCCCCTATTCTGGAACGTGCTGCTGCCACTTCTTCCAGCGTCACTGGCTCTATTGTCTCCGCTCTGAGACATTCGCTTGCTACCTCCAGGAGGGGATGCCGGGGAAACAAGGCCTCCACTATTGTGCGGAGTATAGCTGGGCATGTGACACTTATTGCTGCTGGGCCTCTGATCTTTTTTGTTACTATTTTGTAGGCTGTACCCCACGGGTTCACGTCAGCTTCTTCGCAGATCTTTTTGAAGCTGCTGGCCTTACTGCTCCTTATGGTTACTTTGAGTTTTTGTTTTGCCATTCGAAACGATTCGAGCCTATCCTGGAAGTCCGGGCGGTTCCTGGCTCTCTGAGATCGCCTTCTGGCCCTTAGGCACATCCTTCGCAGCTGGCAAATTTCGTCCGTCCACCAGTAGCAGGGTGATCCTCGAGTTGACGGCTTTCTCCTCGGCATCGACGCGTCGCAGGCCACAGCCAAGCTGTGTGTTAACTGTTGTGTTTTCTGCTCAGCGGTGCCTTGATATCCTTCGACTGGTCCGAATGACTCTATAAACATTTCCCTGTTGAAGCGACTGTCTTTCCATTTAGGTCCAGATGTTTTTGGGCTCTGCTGAGGTTTCCTTGAACAAAATTGGAAGAGGATAGCCTGGTGGTCGCTAAATGTGAACTCTTCGCTCACTTTCCATTTTATATTTTTGGCCAACGAGTTGCTCAGTCAGGTAAGGTCGATGTATGATCCATACCCTGCCTTGCGAAACGTTTGTTTCTTGCCGTCGTTTGCTAGTGTTACTTTCAGTTGTGAAAGCGTTTCCAAGATGCAGTAACCTCTAGCGTTCGTCTCCCGACTGCCCCATTCAGCTGCCCACGCGTTGAAGTCCCCAGCTATGACCACTGGAGCTCTGGATCTCGCGTCTGCTACTATGTGGTCCAACATGTTCCTAAATTCGCTGATTGTCCAGCTAGGAGGAGCGTAACAGCTATAGTACGTAACATCCTTAATCATCGCTCTGACAAACCCATCATGGCTTGAGTCAACTTTGCTTATCGAAGATGAGCGTGACCAAATAGCTGCTTTTTAACCCCCGACGCAAAAAGAGGGGTGTTATAAGTTTGACGTGTCTGTCTGTCTGTTTGTCTGTTTGTCTGTCTGTCTATGGCATCGTAGCTCCCGAACGCACGCAGTGATTTCAATTTAGTTTTTTTGTATTAAAGGTGACTTATGTGCGAGTGTTGTTAGATATGTTTGATGAAAATCGGTTGAGGCGTTTAAAAGTTGTGGGGAGTGAAAGTGGGGAGAAAAACATCAACTTTGTCCGATTGGCTTAAAATTTGGTCCTATTGTAGCTGACGACGCCACTGATTCGAATCTGAGGTTAATTTTGCTCTATCTCTTCTCGTTTAGAAGTTATGGCCATTTGAAGTTAAAAACATCATTTTTGTCCGATTGGCTTAAAATTTGTCTGTCTGTGTGTCTGTCTGTCTGTCTGTGGCAGCATAACTCCCGAACGCATGCAGTGATTTCAATTTAGTTTTTTTTTGTATTAAAGGTAACTTATGTGCAAGTGTTCCTATTTCCTAGACATGTTTGATGAAAATCGGTTGAGCCGTTTAAAAGTTGTGGGGAGTGAAAGTGGGGAGAATGCGTCAAACAAAAAAAGCGAACGAGCTTGACCTTAAATGTAATCTATACCTTAACGAGAATCTAAATTATAGTAAGTATATTATAATATACTAAAGTCTAACTTAACCAAACCTACCTATAAAAAGTATGAAATAAAAAATTAAATTAAAAATTTAAAAAACCCCCGAACTTAAGTAATTTTCATTTAAAAAGTAAAAAATAATAAAAGAGACTTAATGTTAAAGTACCTAAGAATCTATTAATAATTCTACAAAAAAATACGTCGCGTTGGGGGACCGCTCCTTAACTAACAATTTAAATACAAATAGTCTAATTAAGCAACAAAGATTAACTTAAAAGCAAAATTAAGAAAATACTTCAAAAACTTTCATAGAATTACTTCAAAAAATTTGCATGTAAGATACGACCGTCAACGACGTCTGCCCTCGCGTGTCCCCCAACGCGACGTATTTTTTAGAATTATTAATAGATTCTTAGGTACTTTAACATTAAGTCTCTTTTATTATTTTTTACTTTTTAAATGAAAATTACTTAAGTTCGGGGGTTTTTTAAATTTTTAATTTAATTTTTTGGTTATTACTGGCAACAAAACCATTTCCCTGTATTGATTTGTATAGCTCGCTTATCAGGACTACATCCGTCTTCTTTTCGCGCACTGTTTGCATTAGCAGAGACTGTGCGGCCTCGCAATGATTAAGGTTCAGCTGTAAGACCTTCACTTTTGTAACGAGAGTGCTCTTCTGAAGGCAGGACAGCTGCTACCACCGGCGATGTGCTTTGCATCTGCGCTTGTGTCCTTGCATAGCATGCACCACGGGTCCTTGTTGCAGTCTCTTGCAAGATGGTCCGTCATCCCGCAGCGCCGACACAGTTTCGACCGATCCGTGTGTGTGTGTGTGTGTGTGTGTGTGTGTGTGTGTTGAGTAAACAAAATATATATGTATATAATTAACATTTGTGCAATTCTTATTTTCATTCAATTCCTTGTTCCTATTGTGCAATTTAATAATATTCATATCAATAAATATTCTACCGAGAAAAAGAAGTTGTCACGTAAAATCTTCGCCCGTAAAACCGACTTTACAGGCAACAGTTTTTTTTGTAGTCCAAATATATAATGAAAATTAACCTTGATTCGTTGAATTGAGCACATCTAAATTTTCTTAAAACATTAAAAATAAATTTTTTTTTTTATGTTTTATTTTGGCAATAATTCAAAAATTCATTTATTTTTATGTATTGCATATTTCTATTTTGATTCGCCAATCACAATACACAGAGTGTAGGAGACATCGTTGGACATGCCGTTAAATTAATTTTAAATTAAATTTTTGCTGGAACGTCTTTTAAGCCTTTTTATTGGGTTTGCGTGAATTAAATTTCTTGCCAGCCTGTTTTTATGTTGTGCTAATCGTTCATTGTAACGGCTTACATGTTTGTTAATCTGCATCTCCACTGTGTCCAGATTTAGATCATGGTGCAAGGTCGAATTCCTTACGTACCACTCGCAACCAGTAATAAGGCGCATTGCCTTATTTTGGAACGTTTGTATACGTAAGCGATTCGAGCGAGCCGCTATACCCCAAATCTGGATAGCGTATCTCCAAGTGGGTGCCACAATTGCGTTGTAAAGTGCTCTTTTGCATCGTAGCGGAAGAGGACTTTTTGTGTTCAGAAGCCAATTCATTTTACTCATTTTAAAGCGGCAACTTTTAATCGTTTGGTTTATATGTGATCTAAATGTTAGTCGCTTGTCGAGAATCACTCCAAGATATTTCGCTTCACTTTGAATGATAAGGGGCTCGTTATCTAGCCATATAGCGGGTGGAGTCTTCCTCTTTAATGTGTATATAACCGACTGACATTTGCTCGGATTTAAGGTAATATTCCACCTGCGAGTCCAGTTCTCAAGCAGGTGGATATACTCTTGTATCCCGTCAGCTACTTCATACTCACAGGATGATGAATAAAATATTGCCAGGTCATCAGCGTATGAGGCGATTAGCATTTTGTCCTTCACAACAGCCTGCAGTAACTCCGTAGGAGTAGGGATGTCAGAAGTGTACAAATTATAAAGAAGCGGCGCAAGTACACTTCCTTGAGGTACTCCAGCTCTCATCATCCTGGCAGTGGAAAGCGTGTTTTTGATGCTGACTTGAAATCTTCTGTCCTCAAGGTAAGATCGTAATATTCCAAAATACGAAGCAGGCAGTAACATCTTAATTTTAGCTAGCAGACCGATCAGCCAAACTCTATCGAATGCCTGTTTGACGTCGAAAAATATCCCATAACAGTATTCATTGTCGTCGAAAGCTTTTAGAATATGGTTAGCCACTCTATTTACCTGCTCGACGGTGCCGTGTCCTTCCCTAAATCCAAATTGATGGTCAGGTAAATAATTGTTATGTCCATTGATCCTTTTAGCCATCAACGTCTCCCAAACTTTGGCAAGAGTGGGGAGGAGGCTTATTGGATGGTAGGATTCTGGGTCCGACTCATCTTTTCCAGGTTTCCTGATCATAGTAATGAGAGCTACTTTCCATTGGGCAGGGAAGTGTTGTGTTCTTATTATGGCATTAAAAATCAGCGTAATAAAAAGAAGAGCTTTCCTTGGTAAGGCTCGTAGGGTAGCATGACATATTCTGTCATGACCTGGGGCCTTTGACTTAGGAAGCTTTGTTATATTTTCTTCTATCTCATCTAATCTGATGGGCCTAACAGGCAAAGTCATTTGGAGTGGTGTGTCAATGATGCTGAGAGTTTGGACTACTTCTTCATCCGTGGCCAGTTTAAAAGGCGTAAATCGCTCTTCGAGGTGCTTAGCAAATGTATCTGCTTGTTCCTCTGAATTTGAGCAGTAACTACCATCATGACGCCTTAGCGGAACTAATCGATAGGGTTGTCTCTTTATGTTTCTGGTCGCTTTCCATAGGTTATATCCAGAATCAAGCTTATAGTCCAGAGCCTCTATTCTTCTGTCGAATGATTTCTGTCTGAATGTCTGAAGTGCCACTTTAAGTTCCCTTTCAGCCTTTTTCCAGACAGCCTTGTCTGCAGGATGAAGGGTGGTCTGAAATTTCCTTCGGAGTCGTCGCTTTTTAGAGAGAAGTCGAGTTAGCTCAGGAGTTAGCTGGTTACCTACTTCGTCATGTCTGGCAACTACTGGTTTAGGATTGGCTGCAGCTGCCGCAGAGTGGATTTTTGCCGTAATTAGGTCAACCGCGTGTTCTACATCTCGACCAGAGCATATCTCCATCTCTAGAGTGAACCGAGTTTTCTAATGTTCTTCGAAAGACTTCCAAGTCAGTCTTCTGGCTGATGAGTCGTTGCACACCTTGAAGGAGCGTAGGTGTTGTGTGTAGAGTGATGATCAGCCCAAGATGATCACTTGAAAGGTCCCAATTGTCTGTAATAGTGAGAAGTTGATCCGGGACAGCTTGGTAGACCGCAAAATCCAGGCAGGAGGGAACGCAATTTGAGTTGCCGGGATATCTTGTGGGTGATCCAGTTGCTAGTACTTTAGCTTTTCTAGAATTCAAACTGTTCACTAGTGCCTTTCCTCTTTTGTCACACCTTGTGTCTCCCCAGAGCCAGTGCTTAGCATTCCAGTCTCCACCTATTAAGAACCTTCTTCCTGCAGAGTTAAAGATGTTGTTAAAATCTGCTTCTTCAATGTTTGTCGAAGGGCGGCCATAAAAAGCGCCAAATACAATTTTGCCGTGGACAGTATCAACTTCAATGGATGAGAACTGGAATGCGTTACATACTTGATTGTGTTGCGGGAAGTGGGAAAAACTGCGCCTTACAAGAACGGCACATCCTCCTCCTGGGTGTCTGCGTGTTGGCATAGAGGCCAAGTAAGTGTCATAATCCTGTATTTTAATTGTTCTAGGTGTTGGCAATCTTGTTTCAGTAAGTAATATTATCCCAATATTGTTTTTTTTGATAATGGCTTCCAACTCTGGTAGTTTGCTTTGGATACCATTGGCGTTCCATATTAAGATATTTAATGAAGAAATCATTTTGAGGTTAACGCAATGAGCAGGCGCAGCATTTGCGTCTGTGTTTCGGCGAAATTAATTTTAGTGCCATTAATGCGTTTATTTAAGTTAACAAACCAATTACTTTTCATTTCGACAGCTGCAAGCCAAACTTTTCATAACGAGTAAACTCTTGTCGGAATCAAAATCTGGAACACCTTTCATTAGAACATGCCAAAATACATACATTGATGGCTCAAAAAATGAAGCGTTATAGCCTATTTACACTGGGGCGCATCTGACATCTGGCATCTGATGTCTCAGATGATACGTATGAATCTGCCGATCCGAAAGTTTCAACATCATTCCAACATCTTGTGCAAATGTTCCTATCTTGTTGCGTCCCGATGAGAAATTGTCCGATTATTTTTCTGTGCAGCTCTAAATTAGCCCTGAAATTGTAAACAATGTCCACAAAAAGACTTGCAGCCTTGAATTCGAAAGAAGGCGCCAATGCCTCATATGTTTATGGAACTGGCACACAATTTAAAATGTGCGGCAATAAATAGATACAAAACTATACAAGCCGATCCATCAAGCGTTTCATTCAGAGCTTCTAGTTTGATGAGTAGAAAAAAGTAGAAATCAGTTTTATACATTTGTTTTGTATTTTACCTATTACATTTTAATAATAACATATCGTGGGCCATTAAAAAGTACCAGCGGTGCTGATGGTGACTTTATTTTAATGTGCACCCATGTTATTAAACAAATATATTTTTAAATTATGACTTTACTAATATGCTTTAACCAGAGGCTTTCAGACATTGGTGAGATTTAATGGACTTGATGTACTTCAGCATAACACCAACAAATGGATATATGCATGCATATGTGTATGTGGGAGTTAGCACCAGCTCGTCGTCCTCATTAGTACTCCCAACTAATTCATGTTTTCAACATAAATTCATAAAACCCTTGCTTTGTAATAGTTAATGTTAAAAAACTCATAAAAAATTGATGTTTTATTTTCAAAAACATTTATAATAAATTATCATAATTTTCTGATTTTACGTGTCAGCTTGTCAATTTGACAGATGCTAGATGTTAGATGCTAGATGTGGTCAGTTATATACTATATAATATATAGTTCTATATTCTTTGATATGCAGCAGAAGCAATAAAAACTTATGAATTCTTATATGAGGCGACTAAATTTATTTTATTTTTCTTTATCAATATCAGTAAAATAAATGGAAACTTTGTGGTGCAGGCTATAAGAATAGATTTGACCTAATCATTTTTAATGCGATACACCAATTTCTTGCATTAACAACCTACAAATGTATTCATATTTTGCAAGCGTTGCTACTTCTTTGTTTTCATAATTGCGCGCTCCCAATATCATTTCCAAATATGCATAGGCAAAAAAAACCGAAACAAAAACGACAGCTTCCTTCATTCTATTTCGTTCGCCTGAAGTCAGCGTGCAAAGTTGCCACTTTGTGTATTTTAGGTATCGAGTCTTCCATTAAATTTTATACTCCTTGGGCTGAATGTAAGAATTTGGATTTAATCGATAAATGGATGTCAACAGAACTGGTTCACAAACAACAACTCATCTCTAATTATTGTAGGATCGTAAACTTTTAAGCAATTTGTATCAATGTTCCTCTAAAAGGCTACAAATTTATATGCGTATTTCATAATTTAAAGTAAGTTAAGCAGAATTTCATATTGTGTTGCTTTATAGCTATATTAACATATTTACAACGATACATACCAGCAATACTTAAGAAGGTATTATGTATGTATATATAGATATACACATGCAAATATAGTAATATTCATTGTGTCATACAAATTATGTATGTACATACATACATACAATTGTGTGCATATGTAAGAACGAATAAGTACGCATAAGTGCAACTAGACACATACATACATATTTTTTAAATACAAAAATATATGTTTCCTTACATATGTATTTAAAAATTGTGTGCCTGTAGGAATATTCAATTTCCTTATTTTTCCTTTCCAAGCATATAGTAGATGGAGAAAAAAATGTCGTCCTCGTCACAGCCACGAATCTTGAAAAAAAAACACTTTCGAGTAAAACATCAAAAAGTTAAGTTGTTTCGAGCTAACGAGCCTATACTGAGTGTGTTCATGTGGGGCATAAACCACACTGTACGTACAACAAATTCGAAAGAAAACGTTTGTTTTCATTAATTCATTAATGCATATCTTTTTCAGATAAACGAGCTAAGCCATGTAAATATACCAGTTATGTTGCTCCCTGACGACTTTCGTGCTTACTCAAAAATAAAAGTCGATAATCACCTATTCAATAAGTAAGATATTTAATATACATAGTATGTATATTTGTATGTAAAACTTTAACGTCTTACTTTCATTTTAGAGAAAATATGCCCTCCCACTTTAAGGTAAAGGAATACTGCCCCTTGGTGTTTCGAAATTTACGGGAACGCTTTGGTGTAGATGATGTTGACTACCGAGAGTCTTTAACCCGATCAGAGCCAATAGGGATTGACTCATCTGGGAAGTCTGGAGCTCAATTTTACCAGAGTTACGATAAATTCTTTATAATAAAAAGTCTTACATCTGAAGAGATTGAACGTATGCATGCATTCTTAAAACATTACCATCCTGTGAGTATGTACATTTAATTTTCCGATATTCTTTATAATATATTTGTTTCAGTACATCGTGGAGCGTCACGGCAAAACACTTTTGCCTCAGTACTTGGGGATGTATCGTATCACTGTGGAGAGCGTACAATATTATTTCGTTGTAATGAGAAATGTTTTCAGTTCTCATTTAACAATACACAAGTAGGCTTCCAAATAAAGACACAATTTATTTGTTCTGAAACTTTGTATTTGTAGGAAATTCGATTTAAAAGGAAGTACAGTGGATCGCGAAGCATCTGAGAAGGAATTAGAAAAGCATTTGCCCACATACAAAGATAACGATTTTATCAAACAGAAGATAAAACTGGAAATAGGAGATGAAGCGAAAAAGAAAATTTTGGATATTCTTAATCATGATGTCAACGTAAGCAAAATTTTTAAGATGTTTTTTTTTTAAAGTTAGGGTTACCGAAGGCTATGTGAGAGAGACAAGTTTATTTTTTTGATATCGTACAGTGGGTAACAGCTTAAATGATACAGTTGGCTTTTTCAACTTTAAGACGTCATATCTCCTTACCTATATGTGGTATTAACTTGGTTTAAACGGCTATAGATCAGTTATTTTATAACAATTTATTAACAATGCTTAATAATTAAAGGGGGGAAGAAAACAGTAATAAAAATTCAAAATAAAACAAAAACTCAAAAATTTCATGTTACAGCTTATTTGATACAGAACTCTTACAACTAAAATTAACGCTAATAAAAATTATATTAATATTTTGTGTGATACCCATTTGCATCCTTTACCGCTTTCAAGCGGTTTGGAATGGAATTGGCCAATTTTTGGGTCACTTCTTTGGGTATTTTGGCCCATTCCTCCGTTAGAGCCTGTTTTAAATCATTTTTATTAGAAATAGGTCTATTTCTTATCTTTTCATCTAAAATTACCCACAAATTCTCAACTATATTTAAATCTGAGGACTATGCAGGTGGAATTAGCAAGTGCGGACTGTTCCATAATGCACCAACTCTGCACAATTCCCGCCTTATGTTTGGGTCATTATCTTGGTAAAATGAAAGAGTCCTTTATTCCCAACTCCTTGGCACTTTGAAGCAAATGGCTCTTCCAAATATTTAGGTACTGCATTTTATCCATCATTCCATCAATAAACACCAAATGTCCTACTCCTCTAGCTGACATGCAGGCCCAAACCATAACAGAACCTCCGCCGTGCTTTATTGTTGGCTGTAAAGGATGCCAAAGGGTATCATACCAAGTATTAAATTCATTTTTATTTGCGTTAATTTTAGTTTTAAGAGTTCTGTATCAAATAAGCTGTAACATGAAATTTTTGAGTTTTTGTTTTATTTTGAATTTTTATTACTGTTTTCTTCCCCCCTTTAATTATTAAGCATTGTTAATAAATTGTTATAAAATATCTGATCAATAGCCGTTTAAACCAAGTTAATACCATATATAGGTAAGGAGATATGACGTCTTAAAGTTGAAAAACCCAACTGTATCATTTAAGCTGTTACCCACTGTATATATATTTATATTGTATAGTTCCCATAGTGGCATGAAAAACGTAAGGCCCAGCATAATTTGTTTGTTTATAAAAATATCGAATGGTAATTTGGCGTTTGGAAGTGTTTTTTAGTACATTTTATTAAAATCGGTTGACTATATTATTCGTATAGCCTCCATAATTCGTTTTGTTTTTGATGATATCGTTACCAAATTTGATAAAAATCGGTTGACTATGCCCAGGACCGATTGGTCAAAAACACGTGTTTGTCGCATAATTTTATTGTAACATATTTTTAAATATATATACATGCATACATGTTGCAGAGTTCCACAGCACTACTAAATTTTATCAAAATCAGTTGTCATATAGCCACACCGGTTGGTCAAAACAAAATTGTTCTTGCTAAATTCGTCTGTTTTTTGTTTGGAGTTCTTAAAAAATACGAATGTGATTGCGGAGTATCCAAAAATCTTTTAGTTATGATTAAAATAAATTAATAGTTTTTGTAGTTTTCTTAGAAAATCAAACTATAATTTTTATGTACATACATAGTTGTTTAGTATAGTAGTTCCATATTTCGTTTGAAAAAATTTTTATAGTTAGTATACAAGTATGTTTATTTACAGCTTTTAACTAAATTACATATAATGGATTATTCCTTGCTGGTTGGTATTCACGACTGTGTGCGCGCTGAGGAAGAAGCCCTACAAGGAGAAGGAGCCCAAGCTGCAGGACGAAGCGAAAATAGTGAAAGCGAAGAGTGCGATAGTGGAGAGCGGTGAGTACTATATTTCACAACTTACGTACATTTTTAATTGCTTTGTTTATTTTTATAAGCTGGACGTACAATACTCCACCAGATTCTCCTAGAGGTGCGCAGTATAAAGAAGTTGTCTATGAACTTGACATATACGCCATTCCCAGTCTTGAAGGTGAATTATTGTTTTAAAAACAGAGATTGCAATAAGTAAATGTAATGTACACAAATCAATCTATCTATATGTTTACAGAAAGACGTGAAATATACTTCATAGCTATAATTGACGTTTTAACTCAATATGGAGTAAAGAAACAAGTGAGAAATTTGTAGTGCGAAATGTAATTGGTTTTTCTACTGTTATGATTTATTACAATTTTAGGCGGCAAAAGCGGCCAAGACAGTTAAATATGGCAGTAATGTCGATGGGATATCAACATGTGATCCTGATCAATATGCCAAACGGTTTATGGAATTTATCGATAAAGCAGTAGAATAAGAACAAACACGTATTGTATTAACGACATTAAAAATGAATTATGTATTGATCAACAAAAAATAATAGCAATGCGTGTGGTCGTATTCCAATTAGGCCAGCGCACCAAAAAATTTCCATGAGATTGAATGTTGAACAATCGTAGTTTTCTTTTGCATGTGCGGTATTGTAACGACGTCATTACTAAAATGAGTGTAAGTTAGTTTTTTTTTTTTAAATGGATATATATATATATAGATTACTTACTAAAAATCGATTTACTTGATATCGAGGGCCAATTGAAGAAGATTGATCGCAGTTTTTTAAATTTTCGAATTTTTGTCGAATTCTTGAAAGATTATATTTAAAAAAAATGATTGGAAGAATTATAATTGCTTACAATTTTGTGCTTTCAATAGTTGAATTATCTGAAACCAGATGGGAATAGGCATCTGTTTGTCCTCCAGTTAGTTCACGTTGGATTTCGTTGGTTTGCCATTTTTCAAATTTTAAGCGTAGCTTTTTGGCGCGGGCGGCCATCTGAGCCTTTAATTATAAATATGTTTATTTGACAAAAAAGTGACAAAGGAAATCATACATATATACATAACTAAATCTAAAAAGCTTTAGCTTACCTCTTTTAGAGCGTCGTCAGTCAAAGCTAATTTTGGAAAGTTTTGCGATACTTCATCGTTGTTAATTTCGTTTTCGTCGCTACTGAAACTTTCACTATCTTCCTTTTCATTGTTACAGCAATGCCGATCTTCTGGTGGTGGAGTAAAGCTTTTTAGAGGCTTAGGGGCCTTGGGTTCGTTAATTTCTCTGTATTTATTTTTTTCCATTTCTCGAAATTTATTTAACATACTAGAAGCAGTTTGTGTTTCGTGCAACACATTATCGTTTAATAAAAATCTTTGCTGCCCTTCTGCAACCGTATCTGGTGATGGCATTTTTACAACACCTTCTCGTGGTGGAGTCATGCGAAATTGAGGCTTTTTCCCCTCAATCGGCTGATACGATTCAAAAAATTTGAATTTTTCACTTATTTCCCTTGTAGCAATTTTGACATCATCGGGTTTCTCGTCATATTTAACTACATCGGCGGAATTAATGTTGCGATGTATGTTCTAAAAAAGTTGTTATTTGAAGGAGTTTTCAATTTATAGCAAATAATGTTCGCTTTTTCCATAAGTAATCTTATAGCACACAATTGTTTATATATTGAATTATTTTTCTTACCTCTGCGTTAGCCGTGTTAGTGTACTTTGATCGATTTTTATTCAAATTATATTGAGATTCCGACATAGCCACACAATCACTAATGGCGACGTTAGTATTAGAAGAAACGTTGGCATCTAGTTCTAAGAAAATGCTTCGCGATCGTTTACTTATTGCTAACGTAACGATAAAGCTGCGTTATCGAATACTATATAAAGTGTACATGATTGGAAAATCTTTACCTGACTCAAAGACATCAGCATCTTCGGATAATCCGGAACATTTACTTTTATGTGGAAGTTCAGCTTTATTTTTAAATGCATCTCCGTTTTCGAAATGCTCTTTGATTGTCCGAGCACACGCTTCAATTTCTAGCTCTGGTTGCTTTCCAATCGAGACAATTCCCTGCTCGGAGTCGGCTACAGCTTGCTGATACATTTCTTTTATTTTTGCCTGTTTACCCAAAAATAGGCGAGAGCGTATGCTTTGTATTTCCTGCTTGCGTTCTTCTCGCCTTTCCTCTTTCGACAAAACGTGTCCTTTTTCAAATTTGGTTTTAATAGCGTTCATGGCATCTCCAAGGCCGATAGGGCGTTCGGCTTGTGTTCGTTTCTTGGACCGCAGCAAGGCAGCATCCTCGTCGTCATCATCCACACTATCATCATCTGTGCTTGCTCCTATATTTGCATAATCAGCCTGTACAACAGACTTATCAATTGTGATCGAATCTGGCATTTTTCCATCTATAGTACTATTCAGCCCGTGCTGCTGGAGCTTGGCTAGCTTATGCAGTATAGAAGTGCTTCGTTTAACAGACGAGTTTTGCTTATCTTGCACATTTTCGTCCATTTTTTTTTGGCAAACGTTTTCAAATACTTGAAATTTTGATCGCAAATTAAGTTGACCTAGTTCCTCTAGACCTAGACTAGGCTTATCAGATGCTATAAGGATGTTAGTCCACATTTAACAGTGATATACTGCGACAAAGTTAATACTCACCTCGTGCTACATCTGGCGGTAGTTCAGTTGGTTGGCTCTCACGAATAATGAGTTCAGGCTTTCGTGGCTTATCTTCTAATTCTTCTACCACTTTCGGTGCAAAAAGCAATTTAAAATGGACAGCACAATAAAGATTTCCTTCATGACTTTCATAATTATCGAATCTTAAGAAATGGCAATAGCTAATTTACATGCTTCGATTTTATTAGACGTCAGTTTAAACATACTTTAATTGCTTTGAGCACTCCTGGCAGCGAAGACAATTTTTGTGATAAATATTCTTCTCAGCTTTTACTTCTTCCATTTTATAAACGGGCTTTTGGCATATTCGACAGATTTTCTTTTCTCCACTTTGTGGGTTCTGTACAGACAATGAGTTAAAAAATTCTTTATATAGGTATACATATATATTTTTTGTAAGTAATAATAGAACGCTAGAAGTTATGAAGTAATAGATTAATCAATATATGAAGTGGAACTTCGTTAGATTGCTTCGAAAATGTTAGGTATCATCAAATACTGAAACTTTTACACGTATCAACGTTTTTTACTTGCACATAATAATTCTTTTTTCACATTATTAGATACAACTTTTCTAGATAACGATATACATATACTGGTTTTTAGAGCTTACATGCACAGTATTTGTTTTTTTTTCGAATGTTAATTTAATATGTATTATACATATATATATTTTGTATGTATGTATGTTTAATTCAATAAGTGATTTGTATGGTTGGGTTAACAAATGAATTTCTTACTCCCCATATTGCCGGTTCATTATCAGAGTCTCTTGAACGTACATTTATTGTATTGATCCTCTGAAGGGCATCAAATTTGTTGAAGCTAGATTTCTGTAAAATAAGTTTGTAAGTGCAATCAGGTAAAAAGCCATATTTGTATCTACGATTTGACTTAAAATATTTTACTAAAGAATGTACACACAATTAGCATAACTTTTTAAAAATTCAAGTTTTATTTGCCTTTAGTTGATCGTAAAGTTTCGTTGAATACTAATACTGCAACCTTAACGCCCGTAAGTAGTTTCAAATTTACATATGGAAAATATTGGATATTATTTCTGACATAACCACCAGTGTGTTCATTAAGTAGAGTGGGTTTTTCCTCGATTCTCTGTGCACGCATGCAAAATACAGCAGCTTAGATTACCCGAGCAAATGCCAATCTCTTGTCATCACTCGCTTTAAAATTATTCTCAACGGCCAGTTTTTTCACTCTATGTACTTTTATTGGTGTGCGTAATAAGACAAAGTGCTATTTTTTATAGAATTCTTTTTTTATGTGTGTATTTATCGATATGTTTTCCGAGACAGAGTTAAAGTGGTAAACAGTAAATTTTTTATGTAAATTTAGGGTGTTCACGCTATGTGTGGAGCTGAGAATTCGTTGAATAAGTCGACAGGGGTGAACAGACCTGTTAAGTTTTATGAATTGAGTTTTCTTCTGTTTTCCAGAGTTTGTTTAAATGTATAATTGTTAAAAATTATATTACAGTTCAAAAGCTACAATTAAAATGACAAAGAGTTTTTAGTCGCGTTTAAAACACAGGACAATCAATCGCGACTAAAAAATGTTTGGCATTTTAATTCGAGCTTTTGAATTTTAAAGCACAGGACAAAATTGTAGAAAGGTCGTCCATTATTTGCATGCCAGTTTTGCGGATTTTGTCCAGAAACGCGAAAACGAAATAACGTCGGAACAGAATACAACGCTATGTCTAGTTACAAAAAAGTTGTCAAAAATCAAAATGAAAAGTTTAATCAAGTGCAATTGAAAACAAAGGTGCACCAATCAGCAACACCGCAGTTAGGATGCAAGTTTTTACTGAAAAAGATCAGTGTTGTTTTTGTGTGAATTGCGTGAGTACAACAAAGCAACAAAAAATATATATATATATACTTTCAATTACCTTGTTGTTGTTGTTCTACCATGGCAGAGCGCTTAGGCCGATCATGCCTTTCTATCGCTTGATTCTCGCTCTCGTGACACTTTTTCGTGCATGCTGCCAATGTTCATTGATTTATAGGACGTCACGTCAAAAGTATGCAAACTACATAAGACACAGTATGGTCTGAAACAATCACGCAGACAATGGTGTAAGAAATTGGACGAAAAAAATAGCAACTTGGCTTGCAACCACTTAACGCAGAAACATGCGTGTACAAAATACATAAAACCGATGTTGATAGTGATTGTTTTAATCTACGTAAACGGCCTGATAATTGCATCTAATGATGGCAAAGCACTGGATGCACTTAAAACAGAACTGGCACAAAAGAAAGAAATCGAAATCATTAAACGCTTCGGAATGAAAAACGCAAATGCAGTGTCAACGCCTTTGGCATCAAACGAAAAGTTAACAAAGGCAACAGAAAGTCCAGAAAGTAACATACCAAAATCTTATTGGTACCGTTATGTATTTGGCCGTTTGCATTGGCCAGATACATACCATGCAGTAGTGCTGGAGACACATCGACTTTTTCGATATTTTGTAACTTCGATACATCGATATTTCGATACATCGAATTTCATGTGGTGGCTATTTTTTGAATTCAGAGTGGCCTACCTGTTGATTTGATTACATAAGTATTTTCAAATAATAAAATTTAATTAACAAACAAACCAGAAGATAATTATATTTTCATAATATAATATAAATTTCAAAATTAATTATACATATTTCATAGAAAAATAAGCAAAGAAATAATAAATAATAATCCAAAAGTTTATATAAAAAAAGTGGTGTAAACTTCACGTGTAGCAAAGATACCCCTTATGGGCTTTGGGCCACTGAATCAGAAGTATTTAATTATTTAATAACAAATAAAATCATATCAATTTTTGATTTAGTGAGTGATTAAGTGAACTTGGCTTGTCGCTCACTAGATTGCCAGACTTGCTAAACATGCGCTCTCTTTCTCTACAGTGATGGAAAGACCGTATAAGAGGGTCCTCCGTTATCTAAAAGCAACTGAAGAGAAAGTGCTTGTGTTCAGAAAGACTGGCAAGAACATGATCGTCTATACTGACGCCGACTGAGGCTCTAAAATTGATGATCGAAAGTCGTATACAGTCGTATACTTCGAAAGAATTACTTCACCTGAAGCTGTTCATCACAGAAGTCTTGGGAACAGAGAACACCATGGTTATCTTCCAAGACAAACAAGGCGGTAAAGAGCTGACCAGAAATCCAGCTCATCAAAACAGAACCAATCACTTGGAAATACGGCACGACTTCATTGGCAAACTTGCTGAGAAAAATAAGATTAAGGTCAAATACATTCCAATGGAAAAGATATCGCAAATTATATTAAGTAAGGGATTATCAACATCCAAACACAATGGCCTTAAGAATACAAAAATGAAAATGTAGAAATATGTCAACATAAAATTTGAGGGGAAGTGTTGAAATACATAGATGGCGCTAAATTTAAATGGAAGCGACAGCATGCAGCAGCCGTCTTTTAAAAATGAACACGTAAAAAATTAAGATATTTGTAGTTTGCATTTTAGTTTTATAAGTAAAACATACAAATTTTCGCCAACTCTATGTGTTTATTTTATTTTAGTCAACAAACTATTTTTAGCAGCAGTTTAAGAGTCACCTTCAGTTACTTCTCTGCTATATTCCCCTTTGTTGAATTGTTGTTTGTTTATTTCCCATAAGCATTTCACAATTGTTTTAGTTATGTGGTTAATTATTATCGCTTAAACAGGCACATTTTTTTCTTACAGTCGTATTTCCTGTAGTTGACATCGTTAGTGCTTGCAAATTTACCAACATTTGGCAACGTTGGGATTGTGTTTTACGTAGCACTTACAATTTTTGTCGGAATCGAAATCTAAAACATGCCTGAATAATTCGTTTGATTCAAAACTTAATAAGGTCTTAGGCGATTTTGGAATATTATGAAAAAAAAAAACTATTTTAAATTTTATTTTTTATTTTTTCATTTTGTACCCATAGTTTAAAATGACTCAAAGAATTAAAATCGCTGAGAGCCCCAAAATGTTTTTCAGCGCCTACAAATTGATCCGCCATAATTTACATGAAAGATCGATGCTCAATAAACAAGTATCGATTTTATTGTCAGAAAAATCGAATTGACTATATTGATTTTAAAACGAATAGATGCCCAGCTCTATTGCAAACTACCAAGATGCACACGTAAAAACCAAAATGAACTCTGCGCATAACAAATATCAATAAAATATGAATAGTAATGGATAGGATGCTTTAGGAGATCAGAGGCAAGGTAACTTTTAAAAAAAAGGGTCTAATACTCTCCAGTCCGTTGCAGGCATCCAGAAAGAGGTCTACTGTTGCTTGGTGGAATCAAAAGGGACAATTTCGCTGTGCTGTAATGTGTTTAAAAAGTAAGCTACATTTTCGTAGCATATAGATATACCTATGTATAGTATATAGATGCGGGGGCAGCATCTATTTCGGCTCTGTAAATTTTAAATATCTACTGTAGCAATCGCAGCCGAAAACAAAAACTAATAGAGAAATTTTAACTAAAATTCATGAAACTGAAATTCGACTTCTATCTTAAAAACTAATCAGCCTTTATCTGCAAGTTCCAACATTTGGATCAGCTACTAGCAACATTTGTATGAATCCTCTATACATTTTAGCCAACATATTCTATCTACTGTATACATTTGTATTAGCTACTATCAATATTGTAACAATGGTATCAACTATCAACATTTGTATTATTGCTTTATAAATTGCTACCAACATTCTACCAGCAACTCTCAAGTACTCTAAACATTTGTAACAGCATGTTCGAAGAGCATGAGGAATTATTACAAGTGCAATAAAATTTAAATTTTTTGTATATAAAATAATAACGCATCTTATCTAAAAATTTGGTTGTTCTAGCTCTTTCCTTCCCTAAGAAGGACAGTTTGAACGGGGAAAATAAACTGAGTACACCGAATACCAGCTGGCAGCTTGTTCAGATGCGTTATCAGGAGTATCCTGAGACAATGAGAGTCGTCATAAGAAGACGACTCAACTCAAGGAATTAAGCCGCTGGAATTAAAATTAAACATATCGACATAAAAGTATCGATGTATTAAGTTTTCTAGCGATCTGCTCGTACTATTAAATTAAGAGTCACTCATATCTAAACAAAAATACATGCTGGGACAAATTTTTCCCCATAAGTATGGCTATGTTAGAGTATATTTATTAACTATACTTACCACAGATATGTTTTTGTTGTCATATTCGCGTTTCTTCGACTTCTTTACTTTCGTTTTACAAGGAAAATTATCTGAATTTGGTCCAATGGTAGGATTGACATGTTCTAAATTCCGAACAGTAATATCAACTCCGGTTTCATCCGAAGGAATAGGATTATTTTTTAAATTTGACTTAATTTTTGAGCTTTCGTGTTTTCGGGATTTTGAAGATCTTTCCGCTGTATTTATAGTTGACATTGAAGCCAAGTGATCTTCGTCGACGTTTATAATGGTCTTAAACTATTCAATAATAGAAAATTAGTTGGTTTGTCTTTGAAATATAATTATATACTTAAGTCTATCTGACCATATATTAAACTGTTATAAAATGGCTTTGTAAAACATGATGTTATATATACTAGCTTTGGTAATTTTAAGAATGGATGGCTTAAAATATGTATATATATATATTTAAAATATTTGTCGTTCAGAAAGATGTTGGCAAAAAGAAAAAATAAATTAATAAAGAGTATGTTCGAAAACTTGTAACTCTACAAGTAGCTTATCAATAGCTGGCCAGCTGTTCTATACAAATGGTTACCGATAGTACTCGAAATGAAAACGATTCGAACTCATTCGAAATCTAGAACAGCATTTGTCGGAATGCACTCGTTATGACTTTTCAAAACGAGTCGAAATCTAGAACAAGCCTGATAGATTCGAACTGTAAACATCTCTAAAATAACAAAATAAAACTATTTAGAATATGGAACTAATTTTATCCAACTAGCTATGGAATAAAAATGCCACATTCTACTAAATTAATCAGGCCTGTTCTAGATTTCGACTCGTTTTGAAAAGTCATAACGAGTGCATTCCGACAAAAGGTGTTCTAGATTTCGACCGAGTTCGAATCGACTTCGAATCGTTTTCATTTAGACCAGAAGCAGCTGTGTAGTTTATGTTTGTTTATATGGCGCCAAATTCAGCAGCCGTCTTTTAAAAATGGACACGTAGTAAAAAATTATGCTGTTTGTAATTTGCATTTTAGGTTTATAAGTATAACATACAAATTTTCGCCAACTCTATGTGTTTATTTTATTTTAGTCAACAAATTATTTTAAGCAGCAGTTTCAGAGTCACCTTTAGTTACTTCTCTGCTATATTCCCCTTTGTTGAATTGTTGTTTGTTTATTTCCCATAAGCATTCACAATTGTTTTGGTCATGCGGTTAATTAATGCGCCAAATTCCAAGCAAATTGCCAGCTGATCAACCATCGATAAGTTCACTTGTAGAGTTACCACAAATTTTCGAACATCCACTTTATTAAATAAATTTTTCTTTCTGCCAACATCTTTCTGAGAGACAAATAGTTTTAATTTATTAACCAATTTTGTACAATTTATTTTATATACATATTTTAAGCCATCCATTAATAAAATTATCTTCGAATTTACTTGTGCAACACGACAACACGACTACACAATACACATTTCGAAGTTTTGTTTTGTCTAAATCTAGAACACCTTACTTTCATTCCACTCGTTTTGGTTTTGCATGTATACACAATTTTAATAGACATTTTTTGTGTCATAAGAATATATAATGAAAATTAACCTTGATTCGTTGAATTGAGCACATCTAAATTTTCTTAAAGCATTAAAAAATGATACAAAATCAATTTTGATGGCATTAATGCGTTTATTTAAGCAAACAAAGCAAAATACTTTTCATTTCGACAGCTGCAAGCCAAACTTTTCATAACGAGTAAACTCTTGTCGGAATCGAAATCTAGAACACCTTTCATTTCGATTCCGACACTTTTTGTCTGAATCGAAATCTAGAACATGCCTGAATACAAAATTAATTTTGTTGGCATTAATGCGTTTATTTAAGCAAACAAAGCAAAATACTTTTCATTTCGACAGCTGCAAGCCAAACTTTTCATAACGAGTAAACTCTTGTCGGAATCGAAATCTAGAACACCTTTCATTTCGATTCCGACAGTTTTTGTCGGAATCGAAATCTAGAACATGCCTGAATGTTTTAATCATTTTCAAAATAATAATTTTTTGTTTGCCAGCAACATCATCAAGTTAGTACAGTAAAAATAAACAAAAAAAAAGGAATTGACAAGGAAAAAAGGCAAAAAATGTTCAACCATACGGGAGGAGAAGGTCACCATTTTGGTTTTAGACTTTTTAGATGGTCTTTAACGCATTAAGTAAGATAAATAAAAGCATGCAATTTATTCCTGGTCAAAACCACTTTTTACTGTACTAAGTGTAAAAGAAAATTTGTAACTTAAGACTATCTCTATATAGAAACATATGTATGATATTTGTAAAATATAATTTAAAGTATGAATTCGTTGAATTTTACAAATTTTTGAAAGAACAACATTGCTCAACCAAATATCATCACAAGATAAATAAAACTTTAAACAAAAAGAAAATGAAAAATTGATTCAAATTACCTATAACACTGTAATCTTATAATAAATTTGGGTTAAATAATAAAGTTTTTTCCTAAAATAAAATGGCCCGGTTTTGAGTTTGTGTTCTGGATTTTAGTTCTTTTTTCAAAAAATATCCCGGTTTCGCTGAAAATTGAGTTTGTCACTCTAGGTATGCTAAACATCATCGTCAGTTTTTGTATTGGTATCTTGGTATTTATTAGCTAAAATTTCAACATATGTACAAAAACTGATACTCCGCTCTATACTCGTTGAAGTACTAATTTATTACTTACATTTTTGCCTTCCATTTTTTCTGCGCACATAAACTGCGAAAAATAAAAAGGTAACGAATTAATAACTGCATAATTTTTATATAGTGTGTTAAAGGATAAGAAAATGTTGACAAAAATTTAAATTTAACTTATTGAATCATATAAAAAAACAAAAACTTGTGTGTTTACCGCTTTTGAGAACCGAAAGTTAAGTCAAAGAGATTATTTGGAGTATATTGGGTAACTTTCAAGTGCATATATTGAGGGATGTGGCTAAAACACGGTATATCAATTGAGAGGTGTAGGGGGTCGCGTTGATAAATTATTTATTTATTAGGGATTATCTTACCAAAATTGGTGATTCTAGGTAATTAAAAAAAAAAAATTTTTATTAATTAACTTAATCCGTTGATCCATATTTTTCGATAGCAAAAAATCGCCGAGCACGCAAAACACTTATAACCTTTACGCCTCTCACAACCAAACAAAAAATGCCATTCACTTGAAATTTGGTACAGATGTTCGGGAAGAGTGTATCAACAACAAAACAAAAAAATCGATAATCGAAAATACGTTGCCCGCGAAATATGAAACCTTGACCTTACTTTTTGAACACACCTCGTATGCAAATAATGACGACGCATAATTCGGCCAACTTTCAGACAGAAATTTCTACTAAAGGGGGAATGAGCATCTTTCTGAGGAAAGATGGTCATCAGCTTGTAAAGTTTCGTAATTTTGGCATTAAGCATTGTTTCCGAAATCTGTGTTCATAGAGATTTATGGACATAGCTCAATCGCTAACCGGGTAATGATGCGATGCGGTAATGATGTGTAAAGCAAGTCTGTCACGCCTCCTTCTGTCCGTTGCATACATTGCACAAATCTAGTACACCCTTTGCACCCACACAGTTTCATCCTCTTTGCTGCAATATCTGCATGTTTCAGTAGCAGACAGACCTATGTGGTATGTGCATGGGTAGTAATAGCCAGTAAGGGCACAGCATAGGATGCGTAGGTCTCTTCTGATAAGTTCAAGGGCCTCTGCCCCTTATTGTTTGAATTTTTTGGAAGGACGAAGACCTCCCACGTTATTCCAATAGAGTTTTAAGTCATTTCTGATTTTTTCCGAAATGATATTTGCGATGTAATTTTTTGTGAAGCCATATTTCTGTAAAGGGTACCTCCTAAGTTTTACCTTATTAGTTAGTGCTCCCTCCTTGGTGCAGTAAAAAACCCAGTTTCTCCACTGGAAATTGGTAAATGTATAAGGACTTTACAAGAAAGCTTTAGGAGCGCCAATAAAAAGATTGCTGAGAAGAATTTTGATTGTCAGTCGAATTCACCAAGGATTCAGGTAGACTCAGACTGATCATATCTAGAGACCAATTGAATGCTGCCTGGACTGAAACTGCCAAAGAATAATTGGGACTTCTTTTAAACACTCCCTTTCCGGGTTGCTCCTTTGAAAAAATTATATGGGCAATTATAAATTGTTTGCCTATAAAATCCCCTGGTCAAGATGGGATCATCCGCAAAATATTACGGGTTACATTGGATTAGGTGCTCCCATGGTTGATAGCAATTTAACTAATCCAATTCCTCCATGAAAAACATGTTGACGTTACGCTACTGCCCCAAACACACCTTGCAAATAAGTATAATTTCCAAATAAGGGGCTACTCCTTTTACAACACAAACCATCATCATGGTAAAGCACATGGTGCAACTGAAATTCTGAACAGAAATCGAATTAAACATTTCCTTTATAATAAAGTTTTAACAAATTATCTACAAGCCACATCCATAGTCCTCCTCTCTTTACACTAATAGAAGACCAATTTATAGACTTATATTTTTCATTAGACTGCAGGAAATCTCCAAATCTCGCCAAGCACACACACTGAGGTTCTGGTCTTGTGATCCATAAGGGAAAAAAGCTTTACCACATAATCATTAAAGTAGAAAATAAGCTCGATTACGTTTCCCTTGGTAGAAGGGTACTGGCCGACGGATCCTAAAAATCAGCCAGACATAATTGGTGTTGCAATAATAGCTTCAAACATAAGCAACTGGCTGAAATTACAAAAAATATGTGAGCTCATATTTCAGCTAAGCCCACATCTAAATGGAGCAACCGATATTGAAAGCTTCACTAACAAACTAGAATCGGTCCTAGTTGCTGCAGCCCGCTCCCCCCAAACAACAGAAGCATTAAAACAAGATCAGTATCTGGTGCAACGCCGCTAAACTTTCTAAACGTGTTCAAACCAAGCCCAGAGACTATTGCAATAACTTATTCAATTTCGATCGAAAAAGAGAAAATCAAGCGGAAGAAGTACCCAGGGTTTTCTTTTTTATGATGACCACATCACCAAAGCCGGAGTCCCAGATGCGCTCTGCACGAGACAACGCAGCTTGCCCTTCATCTTGTTACCGTGAATAAAAATAAATGAACAAAAATGTCCAAATCCTATTTGGACTTACGGATCACAGTTGTGGGGCAATGCCAACAAGAGCAGCATTGTCATCATCCAGAGAGCACAGTCAAAGATTCTAAGAACTATCACTGGGGTACCATGGTACTTTTGGAATGAAAACAGAGAGATATAAATATACCACCCGTCAAAGGTGAAATAGCCTAAAATGAAGCAAAGTACGAAACTGTCTTTACACCCAAACCCACCCATCTTGGTCAAGATCTAACACGGCTATACGGCATATCTCGGATCATCTACCTCAGCAACAATTATAATAAATAATTATTTATTAATTAATTAAATTTTGTAAGATTTGTAAACATATTTTTAGTTCTTACATTGCACTATGGTCCCAAAACTTTTTTTTTACGTAAATTCAAAAAATCATAATTGTGATTTATGCAAAAAACACATTTTTTTCCAATAGCAAATATTCCAACGAACTTAGAAATTAAATTTTTTTTTTTTTTTTTACATTTTTTGGATTTTTCTTTGGCCCTGAAAGTTGATTGTTTATTTTGTGCGCACGTGGTTGAATTTACACAATATATTGTTCACCTTTATTTCATCTTTAAAATAAATAGAAAAAGGCCCATTAATAAAAATAACTATGGAAAACATAGTTTTGCTTATTGTGCTGTGTTGTTTAAGCCGACCATAACCTCAAATAAATTTTGGTTCGTGGAGTAGAAGTAAGTATATTGTCGTGCATTTTTGTAGCTATAAATGCAGTCTTGAGTGTCAATGTGTCTTCTTTATAAAACACCAATAATCTTGTCCCCGAATTTCACCAGGCAACTTTGAGTTCGAGCATGCAGAATTACTTGAAGTGTGGCTGCAGAATAAGCATAAAACCTGGTAAATTTCTGACTTTATTTTAAAAAAGTTTAATAGAAGGCTTTTGGAAATAAGGGGAGACGGAAATAGAAAAAAAATGTTATAACTTTGCAACCTACGCTAAAAGATGCTATGCAAAATGCAACTATATGGTAGAAAGATTTAAAACTGATCCAAAACACAAAAATTGTCTGTCTTCAAAGATGGTAATTGGAGTCAGTAAAAGTGAGCTGAAACCGAAAAATGCAGGACGTCCATGTTCTTCTTATTCTGCTGGAAATGAGCGTATAAAAAGAAAATGTGCGGCCGAGCTTTCTGAGAAGGAAAACCACAACACATTATTACATTACTTGTCCAAGCTACTTCAGTATCAGCAAAGAAAGCCAAATATAGCGATATATCGTTCGACCTAAAGGAAACAGCAAAAGGCAAAAAATTAAAAAAAAGTTTCTTGCTCAAGATCCAATTCCGTTGGCACCTGATGAAGTTTTGGCATTTCTTCTGGAAAATGGTTTAACCAAGAACACTTATGTGTACATCAGACTGCATGCATCCTAATTACATGCATGTGATTGAGCCAAAAGAAAAGTGCAGACCTGACAATATTTCAGTTTTTGAAACTGTTGCCGTAGTTCCTTTACAAGATAGTTTGGATCACACTGTAAAGCGAATAATGACACTACAAGATGAAGTTTTAGAAAGGTTTCCATGTGTGAAAATGCATCTGAGGCTCGAAACAAAGTATATAAGCATGATAGACAAACGCACGCGCGAAAAAATAGCAGACAAAACAACATGCAAGATGCTTTCCGCAGATGTATGGACACTAGCGATCCATTAATCTCAAGCTTATATCTGACCCAGCGAAAAAATAAAAATAAAAAGAATCATCTTTTGGCTGATGTTCTAGAGCTCTTGGAAGTGCCAACTTCTACACCCAGTGAAGGCGAGCTATTGAATACCAGAAGCGATGCTGAAGTAGATGACTCTGATATGGACGAGTCTGGCTTGGACGCATGCGATTTTGACAAGGAATACGCTGTTGATACCGAATCGGAATTTTTGGATGAGCAATAATAATAAAATTGAAAAAAAATACGTTTACAATTTATTTAAATTTATAATTAGAATTGTGCTGATTATTTACATATTTAATATAAGTAAGTTATATATTATAGTTTAAAGCTTAAAAAAAAAAATGGTTGACAAAGCTATGAAATCAAAAAATTTGCATATTAAAATATAAGAAAAAAGGCCTATTTTCCCCATTCAAAAATTCTATTGGTATTATTTTGTTAAATGCAAAAAAACAGACAAAAAAAAATATAAAGGCTATGGGACCATAGTGCATTGGGAAGATTCAATATTTAAAGCACAGTTAATATCTAAAAGCACGAAGTTACGTATGTATGTACGTATAAAACACTCATTAGTCCAGTGAGGTCTGGAGGAGGAGAGGAGATTGTAAGCAGCTAGCAACGTTCGATAGGAAGGGGAGACCCCCCTGTTGGTAACTCTCATAGACAACAGTGTGGTTGACTTTATAGGCAGAGCAGATAAGTATAGCTCATGTCCGCTCTCTGTATGGCTCAATAGCAAAAACAATTTTTGTTTTATATTTTAGTAAAAGAAGTTTAAGAGAACTAATAAATACGGAAAATTTACCGATTTTATTTAAATTTAACTGCACAACTTTGCCTCCGTCCTTTTTTGCCAATGTTTGAGGCTTTGTTGTAAAAAGTGATAATATATGGTACTTATTTTTGTAAGTACCGACCGTCGTTAGTGACTATTTTTGCTTTCTTTCTGGTAGTTCAATTATATCATTTCGAAAAGGCGATGAATCTTTTCACGACTTGCTCCATTTTTCACTTCTTCATAAGAGTGGAATTTCTGGTCGGCTAGAATATGGGCACCAATATCAAAGGGTACGGCGGGTGAGGTAGGACATCACATTTAGGCGCGTCCAGGCATGTATTGATCGGTCAGATGACATGTTCCCGAGCATTGACATGCTGGAGGATGTCGTGCTTCTCTCGGTACTGCGACCGGTTTTCCTTCAATTCTCGGCTCAAACACATCAATTGCTTTTGATACTGATCTCCTGCGATGGTTTTATTCGATTTCAGAAGCTCGTAGTTACCGCGTTGGTCCCACAAAATCCGCAGCTTTCTTTGATCAGGCGAACATTTTTTTCACTGAATTGATTAAGTCTTTATGTTTAAAGGTGACTAAGGTTATTTTGAACCAATTTAATCTACGTGTTTGTACCAGAACATGCAAAGTTGTACACCTAATATTTTCATATTAAATTTAGAAATCTTTACCGGAGCTTGAGTTAACGCTGATTAAGTTGTAGCAAAATTTATAGTGTAGTGAAGCAGTTAGCCGTTTTATTACCCTGTGCCATTTGGGGTCAAGCATGCATGCGATTTTTGCTAAGAATGTAATAAAATCATCCATTTTTATACCAAACTGCTGTTTAATCCTTCACATGAAACCACAAAGACTAGACACACCAAAGATTTTCGATTCTTGTCGATATCTTCCCGGTTTATTTGTAAGAGAATTTTGCGATTTAAAAGTAACCTGGTCCGAATTCGGCACAGTTGTACACTTTGTTGCTAAGAATAGTATTCAGCAAAATGATTAAGATCAACCGCAAAATTTGAAACAAAGAGAGAATAATGTATTCGTTTTGGACCCCCCCTGCCCTAAACGCTTTAATAATATTCTAGTTTGTCTTATTAATAAACTAGCTAGTGCTGCGAAAATTGGAGAATAAAATGTTGTAAGCCTTACTAACAACAAAACGTTGATTTTGCAAACCATTTCTCATAAGTACGTATTTGTTTCAAATAATTAAAAATTTTAGAAAAGTGTAGTGCAGCGTATCGAATTACAGAAGCTTTAAGCAGGCTCACTAGCCGGAATTTAATTTAATTTTTGTAAAAGTATGTATTGGGTGAATTGGCACTTTGTTTAATCTTATTTATTTTATTTATTTATTCAATTTCTTTCGTTCTCTAATGGACGCATCTGTTAGCATTGGTTATTAAAATCATTAAAGTACCAATAGAGAATATAATAACTTCAAATTGTATATTGTACTTTGATTTTAACAGCAAATGTAACATTTGTGCTCTTACGATGGGCAATATTTATATTTTGCATCTAGAAAGTAAAATATAATAATTAAAGTCCAGAAATATGTATAGAGATATATGGCAAACTTCATTAAAAGTTATTAAGTTTAACGAAGTTAATGGCATAAATGTAAACATTGCATGTAAGGATTTATTTATGAGAACTTATACTATATATAAATACATATATGTATTCATTATTAAATCTTTCAAAATTTCATAAGCGGAATATGGGCCGCTTTCTATAAATACAAATGCTGAAACAGATGTATAAATAATTGTCATACATTTTTAAAGAAACGTTTTGTAAAATTCGTTAAAAAAGACGGAAACTAGTTCGCACTAAAGCAGAATAAAAAGCCGAATGTATAGTTCATTTTGAGTATTACTCAATACCACAAGAACACTATTTTTAGTTTCAGATATAAAAAACTATTATTAAATCAAAGTTTTTCGTAAAAAAATTGTAATTTTAAGGTTGAGATGCGCGTTGCTTGTATTTTTTACAAAGGGCCTATTTTTTTTAATTGTCTATATACATACATATGTACAAAAATATGTGCATACATACATATACATTCTACACAACCTAGTATTTGAGTTGCCACATTTACTCGTACATATGTATACATAAGCATATGTACAAACATAAATGCTAATATTAATGCACCAGATGTGCGCAGTATTATCCACTATAAGTGTTATACTTGTTCATATGTCTAAACAATATGCAATATACAATAAAATATCGTATTTAAACTATAAATATACATATAATCAAACATTTTCATTTGTGTTTTTGTTATTAATAATGTTCCTGAATTGGGCATTCCGTTTTTAATTCACAAAATAATTTACGCAATTTTATTTTACCCCTAAAATTCTTTCGATAGCAGTTGTGCACGGCGGCGTTTTTCCGAACTTCGACTGTTTGCAAGTGATTCACAATTGAGTGTTTTATACGGGATTCAAGTATTATTATGCAGATAGTATTCTATATAAATATACATATGTATGTATATATGAAAAAGCTTTAAAGAAAACTGCTTGCCAGTCCGCTAATAATGAAAGCGCGCACAGAAGCTGGTTGATTAATTTTATTTCAAACAATCAATTATTATAATAATTATGAAAGTGAAGGAATTCTCGTTCCAGAAACATCAGAGATATTATTTTTTCTTTTTAAATGTATGGCAAAAAGATAGAACAAGTCAAATTACAATTACTTTACATAATTTATTAATTTAGATGTATCATTTTTTCAGTTTTATATTAAAGGTAATAGAGATAAAATGTCTAAATTACGTATAGTACAGTAAAATTAGACCAAGAAAAAAATTGCAAATTGGAAATCCTCTTGCTTTATGTTATAAAGAGCAGATCCAGATGGCAAACACGATTTGATTTTTATTGGCTCGTCCGGCTGGCCTTTCTTGCAAATTGTAGCAATGTGATATTGTTTTGTAGGTAATCTTCTGATCGGCACGACCTTATCCGAATTTCAAGGCGAAATTGATCTGCTCATCGTGCAGTGCTTAACATTTTCGTCCCGCATACAAATAAAACTCGGTGATATTACCGAATTTAACAACTATGCCAAAAAAAAAACTGTTTTGTCCCATTGTACCTCGATCTTTGCGAAAGCTCTGAAAATAAAATTGCATTTGTAGTATTGCCCACCGCTGCTTTAACCGGAACTTGAACAGGGCAGAGCGAGAGACACAAAAATGATTATTAAAAAATGTAAAAGAATCACAACAACACAGCCACAAAATGGCGTACGTAAAGTCGGGCACCGACGACTTTGGGATACCCTGTACCACAAGCTTGCAATAAAATCCGGTATATTGCTTAAAAACATCAAATACATTTGATTGTCAAATAGTTCTTATAAGAGCTATATGATATAGTCATCCGATTTTGATCAAATTTGACACAGTGCTTTGGTACCTTAAAAAAGATCTGAATGTCGAAATTTTCAAATATCTTAATAAACAAACGAAACACAACGAATTTTGTATAAAAAACTTTTGTTTTGGACCGATTGATCTGGTCCTATGGGAGCTATAAAATATATAGTCAACCGATTTTGGTAAAATTTGATACAGTGCTTGAGACCTATAAAAACTCCCGAGTGCTAAATCTCCATAAACAAACAAAATATATATTTGAACAAAAATCAATTTTTTGGTCGATCGGTCCTATGAGAGCTATAGGATATAGACTATCGATTTTAATAAAACTTGGTTCAGTGCTATATCGACTTCTCTAGTCACCCTGATCAATCTTTAGGCAACTTGGGAGAGTCTGCGACGATTCCCTGTGTTTTTTATATACATTTTCGGCTTGCACAAACTTAATATACCTTTTGTGCCACACGGTACAGGGTTTAAAAGAAATCGGGAAACAGGGAAAAATGGAGGCGACCGATTCCCTCTGTATAGCGTGAAACCACCGCTGGTTCGGACTACCACGAGATCGAACGCCAACAGAGCACACCTCGTGTGTCAGTACTTTTGCATTCAATGCACATGCTCCAGCCATTAACTTTTGCTGATTAGTTTTGGCGACTATTTTGCAGCTATGATACAGACTGTATATTTCGTTGTTAAACCGCATCCTCCATTGTATTTTTTGTAATATTAATGTGCCTTAAAATGCATCTACGTTTTATGTTTTATCTCGCGATTTGAAAAATGAGCTATTTGTAAACAAAAATCAAAAAAAATAATTATTTCGATACATTCAGGCCTGTTCTAGATTTCGACTCGTTTTGAAAAGTCATAACGAGTGCATTCCGACAAATGGTGTTCTAGATTTCGACCGAGTTCGAATCCACTTCGAATCGTTTTCGAATCGTTTTCATTTAGACCAGCTGTGCAGAGCAGCTGTGTTGTTTATGTTTGTTTATATGGCGCTAAATTGAAATGGATGCGACATCATACAGCAGCCGTCTTTTAAAAATGGACACGTAGTAAAAACTTAACCAATTTGTAGTTTGCATTTTAGTTTTAAAAGTATAACATACAAATTTTCGCCAACTCTATGTGTTTATTTTATTTTAGTCGGCAAATTATTTTAAGCAGCAGTTTCAGAGCCACCTTCAGGTACTTCTCTGCTACATTCCGCTTTGTTGAATTGTTGTTTGTTTATTTTCCATAAGCATTTCACAATTTTATTGGTCATGCGGTTAATTATCATCGCTTAAACAGGCACACTTCTTTCTCACAGTCATATTTCCTGTAGTTGACATCGTTGGTGCTTGCAAATTTGACAACATTTGGCAACGTTGGTATTGTGTTTTGCTTAGCACTTCCTTTTTTGCTCCTTCAAAAATGTATTTGTTTGTTTAAAAAGTGCGCCAAGTTCCAAGCAAATTGCCAGCTGATCAGCTGATCAACCATCGATAAGTTCACTTGTAGAGTTACCTCAAGTTTTCGAACATCCATTTTATTAATTTAATTTTTCTTTTACTGCCAACATCTTTCTGACAGACAAACATTTTTTATTTATTTACCAATTTTGTACAATTTATTTTATATACATATTTTAAGCCATCCATTAATAAAATTATCATCGAATTTACTTGTGCAACACGACAACACGATTCACATTTCGAAGTTTTGTTTTGTCTAAATCCAGAACACCTTACTTTCATTCCACTCGTTTTGGTTTTGCATGTATACACAATTTTAATAGACATTTTTTGTCATAAAAATATATAATGAAAATTAACCTTGATTCGTTGAATTGAACACATCTAAATTTTCTTAAAACATTAAAAAATAATACAAAATTAATTTTGGTGGCATTAATGCGTTTATTTAAGCAAACAAAACAAAATACTTTTCATTTCGACAGCTGCAAGCCAAACTTTTCATAACGAGTAAACTCTTGTCGGAATCGAAATCTAGAACACCTTTCATTTCGATTCCGACACTTTTTGTCGGAATCGAAATCTAAAACATGCCTGATTTTTTTATTAGAGACACACTGTTCATTTCGTGACCAAAATAAGCGTGTCTTTTTGCGAGGTCGCTTTTTTCTTGTCTGTGTCTAGTCCTTAAACGAAGACACACAGTCGAGATGGCAGCGCTAATACATATGGTCGAAAAATAGAACGTGTGATAATAAAAAGGTTATAATTAAATTAATAAAATCTATCGACAAATCCAACGCTCGTTGCAATATTTTTTTGGAACATAAGTAAAATAAAATGATATCAATAACACTATGTCACAAAATTTCAACATTTTTTTGATCCCGGCTTTAAAATAGTTGATGCCTATGTAAAATTTCACGCTGAATTCAAATCTGCTTAGAAATATGTGGAAAGTAGAACGGTTTTTGAGATATCGTCAGATTTTCATTTTTGGTGTTTTGAAAAAAGGTTAGTCCAGTAAAATACAATTTTCTCTGGTTTTAGTCCACTGAAGTTAATAAACTGAAATTAAAGATAATAAAATTATCTTTACAAAAAATGCCGGTTGATAAGAATCCAATCAGAAATGACAAAGTTGTGGCACTTCAAATTCGTATATTTGTAAAAATTGTGATGATTTTTCCGGTTTTTGCTGCCTTTTATTAAGTTTCATTTAGCCTTGCCATAAAAATTGATCCATTTTTTGCCCTGGTTCATCAACATCGGGTAAAAAATACTTCCGCATTTGCAGTATTTGGTGAAATAACTCAAATTTTATATTTTATGACTCTGAAAGCACATGAATTCTATTGCTCTTACAAGGTCAAAAGTTTTGCATTGGTTGCACCAATTATGCAATTATTTTAGTTTAGTTTACAAAAATCGGTGCACTAAAACCTGAGAAAATTGTATTTTAGTAGACTAACCTTTTTTCAAAACATGAAAAATGAAAATTTGGCGATATCTCAAAAACCGTTCTACTTTCAACATATTTCTAAGCAGATTTGAATTCAGCGTAAAATTTTACATAGGGATCAACTATTTTGAAGCCGGGATCAAAAAACTGTTGCATAGTGTAATCATTCAAAGTCAATAACAAAAAAATGGCGGACGTAAAGTCGGGCGCGGACGACTTTAGGATACCCTGTACCACTAGCTTGTAATAAAGTCCGATTTCTTCACAAAAAACCAAAAACAGAAGAATTTTTAAGCAAAAATTTTTTTTGACCGATCGTTCCTATGGGAGCTATATGATATAGTCAAACGATTTCAATAAAATTTGACACGGTGCTTAAATACCTTAAAAAAGATATGAACGCCAAAGTTATTTCAAATATCTTTACAAACAAACAAAACACATCGAATTTTGTATAAAAAACGTATTTTTGGACCGATTGGTCCTATGGGAGCTATATGATCTAGTCAAACGATTTGGATTAAATTTAGTACAGTGCTTAGGAACTATAAAATACTCACGAATGTCAAATTTGGTCCCAATATCTTAACAAACAAACGAAACACAACAAATTTTGTTAAAAAATCGATGTTTTGGAAGATCGGACCTATGGGAGCTATATGATATAGTCCACCGATTTTGTTCAAATTTGGCACATTGCTTAAGTGGTCTAAAAAATTTCCAAACGCCAAATCTGGTTAGGATATCTTTATTAAAAAACGAAATATAGCCAATTTTTCTTTAAAAAAGTTATTTTGGCCGATCGGTCCTATGGGAGCTATATGATATAGTCAACCGATTTTGATCAAATTTGGTACAGTGATTGGGAACTATAAAAAACTTTCGATTGCCAAATTTCGTTACGATATCTTCATAAACAAACGAATTATTCATCTAAAACGCTTTTTTTTTCGAGGTCGTCTCAAACACCCCCATGGGAGCTATATAATTTATCCCCGATATCAAAAAAATAAAATAAACTTGCCTCCTATGGAATAATATGGGATCTTATGTGAAAGTTTGGTAACTCTAGCTCTTACCATCTCTGAGATCTAGGCGTTCACACGGACGGACGGACGGACAGACGGACAGACGGACATGGGTATATCGACTTCTCTATTCACCCTGATCATATTTTAGGTAACTTTGGGGTGTCTCCGACGTCTCCTTCTATATGTTACATACATTTTCGGCTTGCACAAACTTAATATACCCTTGGACCATACGGTACAGGGTATAAATACAAGTTCCACCTATCTACGTTTTAAAATGCTCTCCCAAAATTTACATGAAGTGTGCCAATGTTTAGGACATTACTCAATATTCCATCGCGAAAATTTCAATCGGTCTTAAACTTAACTGTGCCAATAAACCCATCTACGACAAAGCACACAAGAACCTGAAGACTCGGTTTCAATTTTTCTCATACGCTTTAAAAAATGAGAAGCCAGTCCAATCTCTTTAAGAAAAATGCATTGATGTCAAATTGGTCGATCATAAACGAAAAAAAAACACAAATTTTATACTTTATGTGGTCTACTTCAAACACTAATACACTTTACTATGCTGTCTTAGGAAGAACGACTCTGTTATTGATTTTGCTAAGTTACATAATGCTATAAATGTCAAATGTTCAACCTTGGTTCCAGCCGTTGTGCAGTTAAAACATACTGTGCCAAGTTTGTACGAATTTTTTTGGTTTGCAATTTTGCAATGAGATGGTATTTAAATGTGCCATCTGCAATGGACCACAAAAGTCACTCTCGCCTGATTGTATTTGTCGTCAAAACTACAAGTTCAGAAAACGTGCTAATTCTTTACCGACAAAAAGTGTCTGAGGCTAAAAGCGTTGAACTTTTTTCTTTAAAAGATTTACTTTTGATTTAAGCAATAACCTGTGAAATTGCAAAACTAAATCAGATCATATCGGGGTCATTACCTCTTTAACTTTTATAATTTTATATCCCATTTTCTGAAAATAAATACTTACAATAGCCAGAAGCATCAATAACAAAAAAGAAGAATTTTTTGATCTCGTATCTGAGGAACTCATCGACATTTGCTAACTTACAGAAACCCGCCTCATTGTACCCATTTTTATAAAAAAATCAATCCGCCTTATATTGTTACCACTCCCGAACAGTATCATCGAAGTGATCGGCATCCAAACCATTCACCTCAGTAGGTCAACTAATATTTACTCCTGTTTTTTCCTGGTGGCCTTGCAACAATTTGCTGGTGATATTCGGAAGCTTTTGAATATTAACGAAATTTACATCATAATGTAATGATTTTAACATCAGACACCGGGGATGTCACCACATAAACTGTTGATGAAACATTTTGAACAAAAAATTAACGTAATTAAATATTACTATATCCTACCCTAAATGCCACACTTTAGTCCCGGTCAGTGCTAGATGTCAAGGCTCGACATTAGACATTTTACTCTAACTGTGCGTCAATCCTATCTCACTGTACGATACCAATTGTGTTCGGATCATCTTCCTGTTCAGAAGAAACTCTTACACCATCGATAAAGTCATCGCCCTCACTAAAAGGGTGTTTTTCCCATTATAATTAAAACACAGAAAACTAAATGCAATGATCCCCAATATGGCTTAAAAAGAGAGATAATTGAAAATTGTGACTGCCATGTGTCCAAATTGTTAATCTGTTAAATTTGAATTGAATGCAAACTGAGTGAACACTGATTTTCGTTGCATTTGAAAATTGTGCTCAGTACTCAGCGCCACCTATCTAAAGGTGTCCATACTTATGTTGTAAACCTTCTCGACAACATACCGAACATAGCCTGTAAATATGAACACAATCAATCACACTGCAATATATAGGATTCTATAAGCCTTGTACAAACATATTTACATTCGTTTTTATATACATACTAGCCGGCCTCCGGCACACTCGCTTCGCTCGCTCGTCTAGATCTTTATTTTCTTCCAATGATTTATTTTTGTGGCGAATTCACGAAATTGCATTATGTGATTATTGATCTAATCATATGTATTTTATACAGAATTCAAAACATGAATTGTAAGCAAAAATCGCAGAATTCCTTTCTTCTTAAGAAAACTTTCTTGGAAAGGAATAACTAAATCAATATTAATTTCTAAAATTGATGAAATTGTAAATTATCCTACCGAGTTTTTAAATTCACCTGATTTGCCAGGAATGTTAGGAGTGGCAACCCTTATCTCTTAGGGGTATGAAAAATAGATGTTGGCCGATTCTCAGACCTGCCCAATAAGTAAGAAAATTTCATGAGAATCGGTCTAGCCGTTTCGGAGGAGTATGTTCACACAAAAACCAATATTCACAAAAATGCGTATATCTCACGAACCAATTCACACAAACACATCGCAATAGGCTTAAAACCTCCGCATTGACCTCTAACACACGCAAAAATCAGATTTGAAATTCATCGACTCGTTCATGAGAACACCGATAGCACGTAAAACATAAGTTTCTTCTTATATATAAAATTCTAGTTTCACAATGTTAGTTAGAGATATAAAACTTAATTTTTTTGTCTAATACTAATTTGTCTACCTATAAAATCAATATTATATTATGATAGATTTTTTACTATAACAAAATTAAAGAGTGTAGATAATGCGAATTGTATAAAAACCCTCCGGCACGCTCTCTTCGCTCGCTCGTCTAGAAACACGTTGACTATTTTCTAGATGAACTGCTAAATGGACAACGGTTGGGTGTCGTTCGTGAATTTGGAATGAGAAAATTCGCCATATTGCCTCGTTACTGCTAATAAACGTCTTATTTGATATTGTGAAATTTCGTCATTCACATTGTCGGCTCTCACACCAAAAATCGCCATATCGCTTCCCTTATTGACGTATTTGCAGATATATTTTATTGATTTTACTGAGTTGCAATACTCGACGTTAATGTGGGCTTTATATGTTTTTGATAATAATGGCGAAAATGGAACAACCAAACGATTGTCAATTTCAATTTCTTGATTTTGCACTTTGATTGTAGTTGATCTGCCATTGTCTTCTGTTGATCTTCGGCGATATAATGGGTATCCATCGTAGCCCGTAGCAGTGTCCAAAATCAATGCCCTTGGATATCTTTTGGAGCATTTGCCGTCGATCATGCATGGTGAAGTTGGGTTGAGCACACCATATGGTCCGATCATATTATAACCTCGAACAATTCTGGATCATTTGTTTGAACTGGGATTTCCGCCGATATCACATCATCAATTTCATGCGGTAGTATTTTCTGAACCAAACAAATCAAAATGTGCGCATGAGGTAATCCTCTCTTCTGCCATTCTACCGAATACATCCAGCAGCGAACCTCTCCGAATACACTGCTTTTGATAATAAGCAGGCCTGCTGTTTCATTGGGAAATTTCAGTGCTTGGCACTGATCACATATGTACCTTGTTCATTGTTCCAATTGCAACAGATTGACGCGAGCTATAATCGGTCGTATTGTTATATTCGAATGTAGCTCTGTGCAGATTGGATGCATTGCGCATTTGCCTGAATGTTCTTTGGATTAAATTCTGTTCTGCATGGACTTCATCTGATTGATTCTGATAATCCCGATTTAGTCTCATTCTCATTCGAGCATTCATATTGTATTCATCTCGTTCTTCCGTTGTATGAGCAGAATGTGATCTTGCATCTCCTAATCGATTCAACTCATTCCTTTGTAAACGTTGTTCCTCAGCTTCAGCTGTTCTTCGGGATGATTGCAATTGAGTTCTACGCGAACGTCTCCCAATGTTACGTCTTTTTGGCGGCATTATGTGCAAATATTGATCTGATCATATGTATTTTACACAGAAATCAAAACATGAATCGTTAATAATTTTTTTGTTTCCTTTCGACAAAAACTATTAACTAAAAAATACTAGTTAATCTGACAATGTACACAATGCCAACCTAAATTAAAAAAAAATTTGTATTGGAAAATCAAATTGTCCTTTTTAGTATTTTCGTCGCAATTTTGTTATATTTTCTCAACCCTAAACAATCCTTGGACTTCCACGAACATTTCAAGACCAAAATTAGCCAAATCGGTTCAGCCGTTCGTGAGTCCATAAGCTTCGAAGGAACATAACATTATGACACGAGAATTTTATATATAAGATATGAAGAGGCGGTGCCCGACAGTGGAACCCTGTACCTTTTCTCTCGAAATAATTTGTTCTGCTTATTCCTACTAAGAACTTTCCAATCGGAATTATTCTTTTTTTTTTGGTGAAATTCGATATTCGAGTTCCGAAAAAAACTAATTGTACTTACTTGGAGAGAATTTAAAAATAAAGGTTGGGGACCGCGATTTCAGATAATCAGGCCTGTTCTAGATTTCGACTCGTTTTGAAAAGTCATAACGAGTGCATTCCGACAAATGGTGTTCTAGATTTCGACCGAGTTCGAATCCACTTCGAATCGTTTTCGAATCGTTTTCATTTAGACCAGCTGTGCAGAGCAGCTGTGTTGTTTATGTTTGTTTATATGGCGCTAAATTGAAATGGAAGCGACATCATGCAGCAGCCGTCTTTTAAAAATGGACACGTAGTAAAAACTTAAGCAATTTGTAGTTTGCATTTTAGTTTTAAAAGTATAACATACAAATTTTCGTGTTTATTTTATTTTAGTCAGCAAATTATTTTAAGCAGCAGTTTCAGAGCCACCTTCAGTTACTTCTCTGCTACATTCCGCTTTGTTGAATTGTAGTTTGTTTATTTTCCATAAGCATTTCACAATTGTTTTGGTCATGCGGTTAATTATCATCGCTTAAACAGGCACATTTCTTTCTCACAGTCATATTTCCTGTAGTTGACGTCGTTGGTGCTTGCAAATTTGCAAACATTTGACAATGTTGGTATTGTGTTTTGCTTAGCACTTCCTTTTTTGCTCTTTCAAAAATGTATTACTACAATTAACTAAAAAAAAAGCGGATCATTGTTGTTTGTTTAAAAAGTGCGCCAAATTCCAAGCAAATTGCCAGCTGATCAACCATCGATAAGTTCACTTGTAGAGTTACCTCAAGTTTTCGAACATCCATTTTATTAATTTAATTTTTCTTTCTGCCAACATCTTTCTGACAGACAAACATTTTTTATTTATTTACCAATTTTGTACAAATTATTTTATATACATATTTGAAGCCATCCAAAAAAAAATTATCTTCGAATTTACTTGTGCAACACGACAACACGACTACACAATACACATTTCAAAGATTTGTTTTGTCTAAATCCAGAACACCTTACTTTCATTCCACTCGTTTTGGTTTTGCATGTATACACAATTTTAATAGACATTTTTTGTAATAAAAATATATAATGAAAATTAACCCTAATTCGTTCAATTGAGCTCATCTTAATTTTCTTAAAACATTAAAAAATAATACAAAATTAATTTTGGTGGCATTTATGCGTTTATTTCAGCAAACAAAACAAAATACTTTTCATTTCGACAGCTGCAAGCCAAACTTTTCATAACGAGTAAAATCTTGTCGGAATCGAAATCTAGAACACCTTTCATTTCGATTCCGACACTTTTTGTCGGAATCGAAATCTAGAACATGCCTTAATCAAATCCGATATGAATTGAGATTATAAAAGCCAGGTCTGAAGTCGCTGGTGTGAAATTAATACTCCTAAAAAATACTTTTCATAGTGGCTATATACCCCGTACGTTTTGGTTTATTCAATTCAGGTCGTATAGATGGATTCACAACTGGAACGTAAACATTTTTAATGATTCCTTTGATACTGTTCCGTTTTAAATCCCAATAACTCAATTATCATAAACGGTAGCCAAAGTGACGTTATTCTTTCCTCTAATGATGCTAAGCTTTTTAAACATTCTGGCCAATCTGTTAAATATGGGCCATTTAAAATTAGTTTTTTGGGTCTTTATGAACCGCTGATCTTTAACTGATCTGCCAGGATATCTGGGTTATTCCCTAATTTTTATTTGTATTTGATTAGGGGACATTAAGTCTTCACAGAAAAAGAAAATCTTCGCTGCGTAATATCATTGTCAAAAAGCGGATCTGTATTGGCTATGTCTATCTATATACACTACCCTGCAAAAGTTTGGGGTCAGTTGAAAAATTTCATGTTTTTTGTATTTGTCGCCTTATTTGTCGGTCTTGGACCGTTTTAATTTAAATAATACATTGAAAAAACATTATATATAAATGAACTACAAATAATATTCGCCAAAAATTGCGATTTTTCTTCGAAAAAAAAAAGAAGAATGAAAAACATCAAATCAGGTGGTTTTCATCAATATGGTTTCCTTTAGATTTGATAATGGCTGCACAGACTCTCGGCATTCGTTCGACTAATTTTTGAAGCGTTTGAACTTGTATTTGTTCCCAAGCCCTCTTCAGACACTCCCACAGGTGATTCGCGCTAGTTGGACGTAGTTTTCGCACCTCTCTATCCAGTTCATCCCACAACAGCTCAATGGGATTCGCGTCCGGCGACTGGGGTGGCCATTCCATGATTTTGAGTGCCCCAGCTGTTTCTTTAGATTTTAAGTAGTTAGTACACAATTTTGACGTGTGTTTAGGATCGTTGTCTTGCTGATATACAAGTCCTTTTCCTATCAATCTGGTACCCGACGGAATAGCGTTGTACTGAAGTATTTTGTGATACTGTTCTTTTCGCATAATACCGTCGATTTTCACCAAATCGCCAACTCTGTCGTAGCAAAAACAACCCCACACCATCACTGAACCACCTCCGAACTTCACTGTGGGCTTCACAAATTCAGGTTTGTGCCGTTCACCATGCTGTCTGCGGCAGTACGCTCGCCGATTACTCCCGAAAATTTCAAATTTGGACTCATCCGTCCAGACCACTTTTTTCCATTCGTCAATCGACCATTTAACGTGTATTTTGGCCCAATTAAGTCTTTTGCGATTATTTTGTGGCCGCAGTAATGGTTTTTTGGCAGCAACTCGACCATACAATCCGATTTTATGCAATCGACGCGTCACTGTTGTGTCGAAGATTGGTCTCGGCAACGATTCATTGATATCAGCTCTGATATCTGGCACTGTTTTAAATCGAGAACGCTTGCTTATCATTTGTATCAGCCGATCATCACTTTCTGTGGTCTTTTTGGGTCGACCCGTTCGATTTTTGTCTGCATAACATCCAGTTTCAGCGTGTCTTTTCAAGGTTGTGAAGACTCCATTCTGTGAAACGCCCACTATTTTTGCTATTTGTCGCTGGGAATGGCCAGTTTTATGTAAAATAACGATTTGAGCACGCTTTTCTTTCGATATTTGTTGTGTACTAACTACTTAAAATCTAAAGAAACAGCTGGGGCACTCAAAATCATGGAATGGCCACCCCAGTCGCCGGACGCGAATCCCATTGAGCTGTTGTGGGATGAACTGGATAGAGAGGTGCGAAAACTACGTCCAACTAGCGCGAATCACCTGTGGGAGTGTCTGAAGAGGGCTTGGGAACAAATACAAGTTCAAAGGCTTCAAAAATTAGTCGAACGAATGCCGAGAGTCTGTGCAGCCATTATCAAATCTAAAGGAAACCATATTGATGAAAACCACCTGATTTGATGTTTTTCATTCTTCTTTTTTTTTCGAAGAAAAATCGCAATTTTCGGCGAATATTATTTGTAGTTCATTTATATATAATGTTTTTTCAATGTATTATTTAAATTAAAACGGTCCAAGACCGAAAATAAGGCGACAAATACAAAAACATGAAATTTTTCAACTGACCCCAAACTTTTGCAGGGTACTGTATGTGTTTACAGGTTTCTTAACATCTTCTTACATGTCTGTTTCGCTGCATACGCAACGTTTCACGATCCTACTCAGTAATGATGAGATATAAATATTCTCTATATACTGTATATTGGACCTACTCTGCATTCCTTAACTCTACTTTTCTCTATGTTCTTGTATTTTTATTGCTTCTGTACAATCATAGACTCCCATAGGACCATTCTAACTTGGGAACTACTAGAGATAATTACATGATTTAAAATACAGTTTTATGTATTATTTTGGGATCAACAATTTTTTGATGCACACCAAAAAACTTCCAATACAAATAAAATTTTTAACATTTTTTGCCTTAGAAATTTTTGTTTACGTTTGTTTTCGACTTTTTTGTATGGTCTTTAATACATTAAGCCAAAGAAATTCCAGCATGCACCTTTTTCCTGGTCAAAACATATTTTTACTATACTATTAGTTGGCTACAAGATCACTTTGCAAAAAGAATGCTGTAGAAGTAGGCGCAGGGAGGAGGTAACTCTTTCTCTATTTATTTTTATGCTGCTTTCTTACATGCCCAGCGCAATATTAATTTAGCTATTTATATTTGCACCACTTATGCGTTGGCAGAGTGAAGGTGGTAAATAAAAATAAATTGTACCTGTAAAGTTTTTTTTGTATGGATATTGAAACTATATTGAGGTAACTGTACTTTTAGGTGTAATTGAATAAAATATAGTATGTATATACAAATTTTAAAATATAATTACATTGAAATTTTTACGTTATGTTTTAACTAATAAATAAAATTGCGTTTGTTGTTATAAATAAAATATATGTACAGTACGCGAAATAAGGTTAAAGCCACTTTTTTCAATAAAACTCGAAAACTTTCAAATATTTTTGGATGACTTTTTGCATATTAATTAAACAACTATTTTAACGTATATAAAAAATAAAATTTGTTTTAATATACTTGTAGCTATAATTACGAAGAGTCAAATATTAGCACAGTTTTAAGGCAAGGGGAGGTGAAATTTTAACATTTTTGGCTATAACTTTTGTTATATTTGTCCGGATTTGTTAATTTTTGCCAAAGATGCATGAGACCATGACATATTATTAAAAAAAAAACAATCGGTGGAGCTAAAAACCGAGAAAATCTACTGCACGAAAATGGGAGAAGATATTTGACAAGATTCAACTAACTTCAAGTTTCGTATCTCTAGCTCTCCAAAAACCATCCGTCATAAAGGCGGGCATGTCTCAATCTCTACCTGAGGTTACAATAAGCATTTTGGTAAAAGGACTTGGGATTTGCTACGCCTGCTTCTGTCCGTTACATACATTGTAGACATCTAACTTAATGTTTGACTACTGCCATTTAAATTTTCAGCAGCGTAAACAACCATAAAAACAACCACCAGCTGTTTCTGACCTGAATGAAAATGATCGAAATAGATTCGAACTCGTCTAAATCTAGAATATCAATTGTGGAATGCACTGTTTATGACATTTAAAAACGAGTCGAAATGTAGAACATGACTGATTGGTACGATTTCTATAGAAAACATCTTTCGTTCGATATTGACAAAATGTTAACACATTATGCTACCATCGAATTGGTAGAAAAGGAAAATGTTGATCCACCATTAAATTTTGGCGTGAAGTTAGGAAAAATAAAGACTTATCAGACAACAGTTAATTTTTTGAATTGTGTTGTTTTTTGTGTTGTGTGTATAGAACAAAATCTATAGTAATTCCTCTGCGCTGAGCACGTAGGAAAGCAGCATAAAAAGAAATAGAGAAAGAGTTTTGTAAATGTCACGTAATGCTGCTGGGCTTTCTTGTTGCTGCCTAAAAAGTTTTACTTCAAAATAATCAACGCCGTTGACTTTTCTTATTTCTTTCTGTGTTGCTTGTCTATCAAATGAAACAGAAAAAAAATTGTTGTTTGTGTCCTTGTTTATCTAGCAAAGCCATGAGCCTTTCCTTCCTTTTCATGCCTTAATTCAGTACTGAATTTTTCAAGGCTATTTAACAGTACCTGTTAACATAAGATTTAGGAAATTATTTTCAATATAACTAAAATTAAATTTAATTTCACAATTCTTTGATTTTAGGTTTATATCCAATATAATCACCATTTTATATTGTTTTTATGGGCATTAGGAGTGGCTGTTGTCGCCTATGGAATAAAAAACAAATGTCTCAAACTTGTAATAACATTTTATTTAACTATCCAAATGAGATATTTTTGTAAACGAAAAGTTTATTCTGGAAAAAATACTTAATAGATGAAACTTTCATTCGTTAGGGACATTACTCTAATTCAAAAACCGATTTTTCGTATTTGTAGGGGGCGTGGCAACGACTCCTGACAATGCATTTTGCATGCATATCAAACTTAGTCATGATTTTAAGGACCACAAAATGAATAAAACTATCTACCAAACAAGACTTAAATTAAGGATATAGGTTAGATGGTTCATGCACAATGTCTGTTAAAAGTTAATCGTTGTTTGGTGTTTTTCGAAAAATTTGCAAATAATATTGTTATCTTTGTCCTTCAAATCATGACTTTAAGTTCGATAGAAAAAAAAATTATTATGAATCACACAAAAATATATACTCCGGGTCGGCCACATCCCCTTCCCACAAATACGAAAACTTGGGTTAAGACTTAGAACAAGGTCCCTAAAGAACCCTGAAATTTTCCTCTATTCGTTTAATGTACTACTTACAAAGCCGCCTTAAACTATTTACAACATAATCAAGGAACCAAAAGCATAAGTTTAACCATAAATAATTACGCTTGTCATACACACATAAGTTTAATACTCAGTTATTTTGCTGACTAAACAAATTCGATTTATACATACTAAAAAATTATTTATATGCCATACTTCCTAAAACATTTGACGCTAATTTCCTGCTTCATATTGAGTTAAATTAATACTTCCATACCTCGCCACACAAAGTAGGGATTTCGTAATAGTACAAAGCGGCTGGTCTTGTCGTAATTTAAACTATACAAATATATTTAGTTCGATGTTTAAATTGGTAAAACTATTTAAACTTAGCATTTTTTCAACTATGGTCAAAACGAATAAAATTAGATGACGATGAAACGCAAAAAACTAGTTGGAAAAATGTTTCACTGAATCTAAAAACTCAAAATACAGACTTGAGATCTATTAACCACATGTATTTTATACAATATATAGGTGCAAAAATGAATTCGATTAAACCTATCACTTATATGGCAGTGATTTTTGAAAGTATTGAGTAACAATGTGTAGTTTTTTCCAAGTCCAGATTTGTAGGGAGGAAAGCATTATGGAAAATTTGCTACATATCTTTGGGTAGCGCTCCTTGTGTTTTAAAGTTACTGCCTAATGAAGTTTCGATTGTAAGGCTTTTAAAGGAGTCGACCACAGGGGTTGTTCGTGATGCTGCGTTACAACTTGTGGCTGTTGTTAAAACGGATATTGAAGTAGCATACGTAGGGATAGAAGTTGATTTATTTATGGCTTCAGTTAGATTAGATGGAGAGAGATCTTCAGGGAGAGCTTCAGCAGCTGCAAAACCTAAAAATATAGTATAATTAAAATTAACGGAAAAATGGCTTGAACAATAAAACTATATTTTATTACATTCATTATCATTTAATTCTTCATGATGCAAATATGACAGAGGCAAGTGATATATTGATGACGAGTCCCCAGAAACGAATTGTGTGGATGTTAGTGGTTGCGCTACAGTTCCGCCATCAATCCTCGTTGAACATTTTACAGTTTCCGGCAACAATTCAGAAGTTGCATTAGAGTCTGATAATTTCGTTTTAATAAGACTAGTACGTATTTCTAAATTATTATCTTTAACATCTGCATGGTCGAGCCGAAAAATTGTGGTGTCTACTTCATGAGTTGACGAGGTAGCATCATCGTCACGACAAGTAGTACTTAAACCTGAAATGGATATTGAGTTTCATAAGATTAATAAATTTGTAGTAAAGTAAGAGCTATATATGTTAACAAAAGAGATGCTGAACTTTAAAGAAAGGCGCAGACGATCGTGAATGCCCCTAATAGGTCTATATAATAAAGTAAACCGATTTTGATCAAACTTGGTACAGTATTTGGAAACACCAACAAATTTCGAATGCCAAATTTGGTTACAATACCCTCATTAGCAAACGAATTGTCCAGCCTAAAACATTAGGGGTGTATAGGTGTTATATACTATATAAAAAAATAAAATTTATCCTGTGAGATCATAAGGATCTGATTTAAAAGGTTTGTTGCTTTAGCACATACCATCTCTACAATCTAGGCGTTCATACGAACAGACGGACGGACATGAGTATATCGCCTGCTCTAGTTACCCTGATTATACTTTAGGTAACTTTGGGAGCTCCTTGACAAATTTGTTATGTCCTGCAAATGATTTTTTGCAATTTGGTTGCATCTACAACTTTAAGGTGTTTTCTACTTTCTTATATGGGAGGGAGCATTTCAGCAATGTTGAAAAATAAAATAAACTTCTGACATAATAAAGGATTCAATTGGAAAGTTTGGTTTCTGTAGCACAAACATAATCGTTGGCGGGTGCAAGTAAAACATTTGTGGATTCAGCAGAGACAGCGCAGGCGGATAAGAGTTTACCGAGATTTGCGCAGTTAAACCATTTTATTATCCATCTGTTGATGTAAATTCAGTTGAGAACTCCTGGAGTTATATCCAAAAATGATCAATTTAACAACCTCTTTGCCTAAAATATCGTTTAAAAACTACAGAGTATTTCAGAGTCAAATTGTTAAAAATTAAGAAAACTGCTCGGGATGTCTCGAAATTTATATAAAAGCACAAAGGGGCGAAAGAGATATCTTTGTTTTTTCTTAATATTGTACCAAGAGAATTATTTTTGGTTATGAAAACAATTAAGATATCTCATCATAACCCGTTATTTTGGCCAATCGGTCAAAATGGGCGCTATATGAAATAGTCAACTGATTTTTTATTAAATTTAGTATAGTGCTTTGAAACTCTGTCAAGCACCAAATTTGGTTACAAAACAAACAAAAGTTACACAAGTGAACTATCCATCTTAAAATTTAAGTTTGAGAAAATTCCCGTAATTTCCAAAATTTTCGTCGATAACAACCCATTTTCTTTGTAATCGATCGAACTTTACAAGCCATTTGGTAATTCAATTTTCTTCAGTCTATCTATAATGAAACCAGCTAGAGATATTTGCTTTTATGAACACTTTTTTTAAATTCCACAAAATGTTTATTTTTTCGCAATATTTCGAAATCGGTTCCATGAAAAAATGTTTTGACTTCACTTGCGGTTTAAGCGTTTCAGTTTACTACTTTTATAATGTGCGGAGCCAGATATCGAAGTTATAAATACCGCTCATTTGCTTGTGACAAAATTCAGTATTTCTAGCCCCGATCTTTTGGTGTTCCTTGGGCGTAAAAAGTTCAGAGGAAAAATTTGTTTTCATTAAAAATATGGATGGCGACGAGCTTTGCTTTATTTGTCATCATGTTGCTCCACAATGTAAATTGTATTACATTGAAAGGATTTATAAAATTCATATATATTTAAAAATAAAAATGTAACACAGTCGGAGGCGGTGGCGCCTTGTCAAATTTCAGATCAAAATATTAAACGGTTTGGCCGAAAATCTACTGGGAAAATCTAAAGGGCAAGATATTGACATGATTCAACAAACTTCATCTTCTCAGGAAATATTCCCGTCGGGTGTTTTCAAGTTTCGTATCTCTAGCTCTAGGTGTTCATACAGACGGACATGGTTTAATCGCTACCCGAGGTTATGATAAGCATTTTGGTGTAAAGGACTTGGGGTCAGCCACGCCTTCGTTACATACATTGCACAAATCAACTAAACCTATTTCAACCCAAAAAAATTTTCCAAATGTCAAATTTGGTTTTAATACCTTCATAAACAAACGAAATACAACGAATTTTTTTATTTTGTATGGTAGGTATATGTTATTGCCAAACAATATGCATCAAATTTGGTTCAGTGCTTGGGAACTATAAAAAACTTTCGAATGACAAATTTGGTTACGATATCTTCATAAACAAATGGTTTTTTTCCCAAGTCCTCTGAAACATTCCTATGGGAGCTATGTAATTTAACCCCGATATCAACAAAATAAAATAAACTTGTCTCCTATGAAATAATAATACTGTAATACCCTGATCATATGTTAGGTAACATTGAGGTGTCCTACATGTTACATACAGTTTCGGCTTGCACAAACTGAATATACCATTTGTACCATATGGTACAGTGTATAAGCATGTCTACCCTGACATAATAACGCATCTAAAAGAAAATTTGGTTTCACTACCTCTACTATCACTGAGATCGAGATGTTCATACAAACAGACGAACATGGCAATATCGACATCTCTTGTAACCCTGATCATACTTTAGGTAACTTTGGTGGGTTTCAGTCGACTCCTTCTGTATGTTACATATATCTTCACTTTGAACAAACTTAAGGTTTCGAGTGTATGGAATATACAGGCAGTCTCGATAAGGTTATTGAATCTCTAAGGGTAGGCTGCAGGGTAGCACTTTTTACGCAACTTGAGACATCCCTAGTAAGCGACGGTAAGAAGCACACGTTCCACAAGGCAAGTTAAGATTAATGTGTTGATCTTACGCTATCAGCTATCAACCTCAAAGCGGTGATTATAGACTGTACCAAGGGCTACAGTGGCTATGCCCAAAGACGGAAGCAGGTCTCAAGAAGAGCATCTAGCCCCCAACAAAGTCCATAAACTGGTGCTGGGGTTAATAAAAGACAAATTGGACTGAAAATTACCGATTACAGGCGATTGATCTCCACTAATGCTTCCTCCAGGTATGCTACCAGAGCCGCCTGTACTCGGAGGCCTAGGTAGACGGCGTCGCAACCAGGGGTGCTTCAGAGCTTCAGCGGGTGTCAAACGTTTTTCTGCGTCCCATTCCAAACATCCACGTATAAAATTTAAAAACAAAGGATCCTTGCATCCATCAAGTGCCTTTGATAGGCTTTTCGAGCAAGGAGGTCCGCGTGTCTTGCCTCTCCGTGACTGGCCACCAATTAGAACTACCATACCATCTGACATTGTGCGCAAGGTGCAGTAACGAGGGTATCCCTTAGGCGTAAAAAAAGTTTTTCCTCGTTTTGAATTCGACAAAAGGATTTTACTGGGCATGCCAAGTACTTCGATAATGCAAGCGAGTTGGTCACTTTCATTTTCTCCAGGAAACAAAGCATGACCTGAAAGAAGTTCAGCCAGAATGCACCCAAGCGACCACATATCGATGGCTCGACCATATTTTGCACCCAAAATAACTTCAGGTGCTCGGTAGAATCTCGACTGTATGTAGGTGTACACGCGCTGACTTTCAAAGCACGATGAACCAAAATCGATAACCTATTTTTAATGAATTTTGAATTAGTGCAAAAAAGAAATAAATGTTTTGAGTAGAAACGAAAACTTTTTACATACCTTGATTCCAGACCGACCCTGCTGTTTTAGTAAGACATTCTCTGGTTTCATATCACAATGAATAATGTCATTTTTGTAGAGCGCATCTAAGCACTGTAGCAATGAATGAGCAAATTTACGTACCAACTGCAAACTGAATCCCTTAAAACCATTTTTTTTTATAAGTTCATATAAATTGATGCTTAGGAGCTCAAAAGTGATGCATGTATGGTTACGAAAAGTAAAATAGTCATACATGTGTATAATATTCATAGTATTGTATTTGTCGTGTCGTCGTAAGTGATGCAAAATCCGGATTTCCTCTTGTGCCTGCCGATGAAATCGTTTCTCGTTTCGTACAATTTTTAAAGCGACGTGTTCGTGTGTTTTGTGATCATAGGCTTTAATTACTTGCCCAAAACTACCTTTGCCAATGACTTTTAACATTTCGTAGCGGTAAGCCACGTGATCATGTGGTATGTGAATGTAAGCACCTTGTTCATTGTCGTAATCAGAGTTATTGGGCCCATAGATTCCCGGTCGTTTTTTGGCGTTAGCACCAATAAAATAGACGTGAGGATAGGCGAGTATTTCTGTACGCTCGTAGGGTGTTAGTTTGTTTATATAAAGGATCATTACTTGCTGTGGAGAGACTACAAGTGATTTTGGTTTTTCCTGTAAAAGGCTTTTTTGTTGACCCGACATAATAATTTGTTCATGAAATGAATAACTTTCTGTAGTTTTAACCGAATGTTGTTTCACTAAACATGATTCAGTTTCCGATTCATTTGTGGATGTAGTAGTGCAATTAGCTGTCTTTTTAGAATGATAGGAATCTGTGAGTAAGTTGGATGTGTTGTTAGAAATGTCAGACCTTGATGGTACTGCTGCAGTAACATTCGGTAGTGAAACGGCTGAAATTATAAGCATAATATGGTAAAAAATAAGCACTAATTATTGTTTGGATACTAACCTTGAATTGACATTGTATCTCCGCACCCCTGTGTGTTTAAACAGTTTTGAGGTGACTGATTCGACATTAGCTTTCGATTCGCCATTACATCATGAAACAAAACTCCAGACCCGTAGCTGCTGCTATAATATTGTACACCAAAGCCGCCACATATACTGTGCATTACGTTATTTGAATTGCTGTGGCTGCCAACAATTTCAGACATAGGTGACGATTGCTTGCCGATTTCCATTTTTAACGGACTTGAAGTCAAATCACCATTAAATGTTGTTGAATCTCTTATAGAAGTTCCAGGCAACAGCATATGATTACTGTTTTGTTGCGAACCAACCATGCTGAGTAATGGACTGCACAGCTGGTGCAAGAAAAATAAATAACACACTCTTTATTTTTGGTTTGCGACGCTCTGTTGCATAGAATTACTTCCAGCTGTGCCAGGTTGCCATTTCTGTTGTTATTGAATATTTACCAATTTTCGGCTAATATTAAGCATAGATGAGCTGGACATCAGTTGATAATGAACAGTGTATGATACCATAGATCAGTTACATTCTATGTAAGTAAATACACTAAGCGAGTGTTTAAATCTTTTTTATTAAATGATTTTTCACGTTTATCAGTTTTTTACATTTAAATAAGACGCCGGTCTCACATCATTTATAATGACCTGGTTTAAAGTCCTCCCCGCTTTTAAAGGCTTGGGTGTTATTGTTGTATTTCCAGCGCTGTAAACTAAATTATATACTTCATAAATTATATCGCTGACTTAGGCATACTAATCCGACGTATATATGTATATATTTAAATCAATTTTCGTATTGCTATTAACTGGACACCTTTACTTTAATGTTTTATTCTCTCACAAAAATCCACGAAATACATAAATCTTAGTCTGCAAATCATAATTGGTATAAAAAATCCAGTATTAGACTTTGAGCAGGTAATTATTTTGATGACATTTTTTATTTTATGGAGTCGAATATAGAAAGTAATGTTGACGTTCAACTAGACACTATTAAAATCACCAGCATTTCTTACTTACTCATTTAGTCTGAAAATTTAACAAAAGTGAAAAAATGGAGCAAAAAGTTTGTTGATCACAGTGTGCATTGAAAGACAACACTTTACATTTTAAATGTAAAATGTACATACATACATATGTCATTATTAGCATACGTATTTTTTCTAGCATAAAGATTTATGTACACAACAAACGTACATGAATGTTTAAAATAATTACTTACATGTTTTACACATCTATCTGTATGCACGTCCGAAAAAACTAATTACACTCTATTGTTAAGAAAGATTCTTATATAGAATTAATTCCAACTAGTTACAATTTTGTAAATCATACACATATGTCATGTACATGGATATGTATGACCCAGAATTCATACTAAGACGCATGTAATCTATATGTAAAAATATGCTTAATTAAAACTAAACATTCTAACCAAACATTAAATTTAAGTCTATAAAACTTTATATCTTATACACATTTTTTGTGGTAGCACTACCCAATAGACACTATATAAAAATGTTTCCCAACATAAGTAGTCGGTTTTAACCAAAAATCGAATATTCAAAAATTCATTGTTTTTCCAATGTGTATTAAAAGGGCGAACACTCGATATATCTGAAAAAAATCACTCTTGCGAAAATTTTTGTCAGTGAATGAACTCAGTCTCCGCTCTAGTGTTGTGGTTCTTAGCGTGTGAGAAACGAGAATGGAAGCAAATGTGTGCAGTCAGCTGTTAGCTGCCGTTTTTGTTTTGATCTTGTCATATTTTATAGAGGTTGGCGGGACAATGCTTATATGTGTATGTATATTCAAAATTTAAATTTCAAACAATAAAATAGAAAAATTACACGCTTGTGTTTTTATAAATTTAATTTTGTTGATATGGGTTCGCTGCAAAAATTTTATAAAACACATTTATTAGGATTTGTATTATGTTGACATATTCTCTGCTGCTCGTTGTTGTTGGTGCGGCTAATAGACTTTTCACAGAAATATCAGTCATATTGACAGGATGACACGTGAAATCAGCAAATTATGATCATACTATAATATAAATGTTTTTTCAAAGTAAAATATAAATCTTTTTATGCGTTTTTTTCTACATTAAATATTACTAAGTATGGGTGCTATGAATTTATCGTTGATAACATGAATTAATTGGACTCATTAATGAAGACGAGACTAACTCCCACATACACAATATATATTACAGTATACATATGTATGTACATACATGTGCATTTACACGAGCCCCACGATCTGTTTGTATGTTTATTAGGGTTGTGCTGAAGTACTTTGAGTCCATTAGTCCTCACCAATGCCTAAAAGCCAGTGGTTTAAAAATATTAGTAGTCATAATTTAAAAAATGTATGTATATGTATATACATATGTGTTTATGTACTATTTGCTTAATAACATGGGTGCTACATTAAAACAAAGTCACCGGCAGTAGAAGTTCTTGACTACCATAATGATTAAGTTATCACCGCCGAATCATCGCCAGTTCTTTTTAATGACCCACAATTTTTTATTGTACAGTATAATTTGCTTAGCTGCCTCGACACTTAGCTACATCGTCAAGATAAGTGCCTTATTGTTGCACTGAAAGTCAATTTTTTATGAAATATTTTAAGTTAGCAGCATTGAAGATAAGTGCATCTGACACATACGTGCCTCCTACCGGCAGACTTTTTATGACATTTTTCGAAGAAAAAATTGCAGTTAGCTGCACCATCTAAGGGAAACTGCCTGATCTTTAAATACATATGTTGATATTCACCGAGAATGTCATTTTGTGTTTTTTTCTGCGCATCTCCGTTATTGGCCTTACAGTGAAACAAAAGTTGGAAATAGTAAAGGCGATCAAAAAAAAAGTTGCAAAAAGTGAACTCTGCCCAAAGTGCAATTGCGATAGGTCGACAATTAACCTATTGTACGCCAAAAGTATGCAATCGAAGAGTCGCAGGTAGTTTTAAGCGTAAGCGCCAACGAAAGGGGACGCACAGTTTGGTCAAAGATGCGTAGTTCTTATGGTTGAAGCAACAACGCTTAAACAACGTTATACTCAATCGATATGTTGGCGTAAACGTGACAACATTAAATTTGGCGAGATTCACGGCGAAGCTGCTCAAAATGACGACATAGCCGCAACTACCTACATACGCAAAGTATTGCCTTATTTAATAAGAAGCTTTGATCCAAATAATATCTTTAATTGTTACCAAAATGGGCTTTTTTATCAATCCTTGGCTCCTGACAATAAGAGCAGTGATGAGGAAATTGATAGTGATGATGGCAGTGAAATTCATTGTCCATTCTTTGAAGAAGCTTTTTGCGCAAAATTGCAAGCATAAAAACACAAAACAATTACACTAAGCATAAAAACTGCCAGACAGAAGAAAATAACTGACTTTTTTAGATAGTGACATTGTGACAAAAAGTTTCCGGAATTTCCAAATAAAACGTAAAATCTTTTTTAATATTTATATGCTCCTTCTGACAAAATACATATGCCAACGCTTTTTCCAATCTTCGAAACATTTTTTAGCCTGGCCTGTACGGTGCATGGTCGATGGTATTTATCGAATTTTTTGCATTAAAAGCTTTCACAATCGTGGCTCGATGAGATGGCACATTATCGTCGTGAAAAATCCACGAATTGTCTGCCCACAATTCCGGCCGTTTGTCCCTCTGAAACGTATTCATATTGCACCATACCACGAATATCAAAGAAAACCATGAGCATCACCTTGATTTGTGAGCGACTGTGGCGTGGTTTTTTCGGTTTCGCCTCTTTTTTTCAAGCCAAACAGACTCCCCATAAGCCTTCTGCAACATTCGAAGCGATTCCCCACAAAAAATATCGTACAAAACACAAAATTTGAAAAACTGAAGTTTTTTTTGGTTGTTTCTTAAATTAATGATAAATATTATATTATATAAGTACATATTAATGTAAATTTTTCTTTGAAAAGCGTTAAATTGTCTGAAAAATGCATAGCTTTAAGTTTCTTAGCAAAATTTCTCGCCAATAAAAAACAACAAAATTTAAGTTACCTGCCTTTTTAGGATAGCTGCCTCGCAAGTCAGTGCAACCTACTGGAGGCAGCTAAGCAAATTATACTGTATATGAAAATGTAATAAGTAAAATACAAACCAAATGTATAAAATTTTATTCTACTTTTTTCCACTCATCAAACTAGAAGCTCTGACTAGGTCGCTTTCTGGATCGCCTTGTACATTTTTGACGTGACAACGTCTTTAATTAGGTTGGGCTCGGTGTCACTTATGAAAAAGTGTAACGCCCGGTAGCGTTACGGTGAGTTTATAACGCCCGGTAGTGTTACGTTGAGTTTATAACGCCCGGTAACGTTACGGTGAGTCACCATTGCTAGGCGGCTTGCTTACTCACCACGCTCTCACGCACACCAATGACTAAGTACATTTCGCTCTCAGCGGCGGCTTGCTTACTCACCACGCTCTCACGCACACACAAATGACTAAGTACATTTCGCTCTCAGCGGCGGCTTGCTTACTCACCACGCTCTCACGCACACCAATGACTCATGGTATTATTAATAAGGTAGGCTAGATTTCTCTCTCAATGCCATAAATTTTGTGAGAGCAAAAACTTGCGAGAGAGAAGCAGCACACAAGCTGACGCATACACACTGGCACTCGTTTATATGTACATACATATATGTATGCATGCTTGAATTTGAACAAAACAAATGCATATGCTGAAACTAAATGAAAGACGAAGTGAATTTATGAAAACTATTGTTGTTTTTGTATTAAAGATATAATTAAAAATTTAGATAATGTAATATAAATAAAGTTAAATTAAATTAAATACATAAACTTAATCCATAAAAGTTGCTATGCCGTATTTTCACACCATGCATAGCAAACCATATTTAATACATTTGTATGCGCGCTACTGCTTCAAATAAAAACATGCAATATTCGTTGCTGTTGTATACAACAACAACTCTTGCGTTTGCATACACACATACAACAAAAAAAATCACGCGCAGCGACAGCCGACACAACCTACCTCATCGACAGTCGCATCAACACTGAAAAATATGGCATTAGCAAGAGAGCCAAAGCCAAATCTAGCCTACCTTATTAATTATACCATGCACAGCAGAACCAAACGAAACGAAACGCGGCATTAAATTTGTTGTATATTTATTTCGTGTTACGCTGCGGTCGATTCGAAACTCAAGAGATTTCGTGAATTTGTGTTAAATAAAACGTTGCAAAAAAGTTAATTAATTAAGAACAATTTGTAAGTCATAATAACAAACAACAAAAGCAAGAAAACAACAAATTAAACGATAAACGTAAAATCAAGCGACACGAACAAACAACAAAAGCAAGAAAACAACAAATTAAACGATAAACGTAAAATCAAGCGACGCGTTGTGTGTAAAAAAGAGCTACACTAATTCATCCGGGAGCTAGTATGCAGGACATTGGAATGTTACTATGGCAAGGACTCGGTCCGTACGTTCACAACAGCCAGTACGTGCCACCGTTTGTGCAAGTTGATTCTGGTATACCGATTCTTCTGTGTGGTGATTTTAACAAAAACGTAAAGTCTGACAAGTCGTTTCTTAATTTCATGAAATATACGTTTAATCTTGATTCCGTATCAAACGTTTCTAAGTCAACAACGTTAAAAGAAACAACCATCGACTTGACTTTCGCAAGACACATTACAGCAGAAACACTTCCTTTCATTTCCTATTTCTCCTATCATCGACCTATCCTCAACAAAATCACTCAAATAGGAATTAGTTAAGTTTTAGTTTGTATGTACAATGTTTTAGTAAACCAAATATATTTCTATACTTAAAATTTGTGCAATTCTTATTTTCATTCAATTCCTTGTTCCTATTGTGCAATTTAATAATATTCATATCAATAAATATTCTACCGAGAAAAAGACGTTGTCACGTAAAATCTTCGCCCGTAAAACCGACTTACAGGCACCAGTTTTTTTATCTAGATATTGCCGCACATTTTAAATTATGTGCCAGTTCCATAAATATATGAGGTTTTGGCGCCTTGTTACGAATCATTTTGTGGACATTTAGGCCTGTTCTAGATTTCGACTCGTTTTGAAAAGTCATAACGAGTGCATTTCGAGAAATGGTGTTTTAGATTTCGACTGAGTTCGAATAGTTTTCGAATTGTTTTCATTTAGACCAGAAGCAGCTGTGTTGTTTATGTTTGTTTATATGGCGCTAAATTTAAATGGAAACGACATCATACAGCAGCCGTCTATTAAAAATGGACACGTAGTAAAAAATTAAGCTATTTGTAGTTTGCATTTTAGTTTTATAAGTATAACATACAAATTTTCGCCAATTCTATGTGTTTATTTTATTTTAGTCAACAAACTACTTTGAGCAGCAGTTTCGGAGTCACCTTCAGTTACTTCTCTGCTATATTCCCCTTTGTTGAATTGTTGTTTGTTTATTCCCATAAGCATTTCACAATTGTTTTCATGTGGTTATCATCGCATAAACAGGCACATTTCTTTCTTACAATCGTATTTCCTGTAATTGACATCGTTAGTGCTTGCAAATTTACCAACATTTGGCAACGTTGGGATTGTGTTTTGCTTAGCACTTCCTTTTTTGCCCCTCCAAAAATTTATTACTACAATTAACTAAAAAAAGCGGATCATGGTTGTTTGTTTAAAATTAATTTCAAGAATAAAATTAGCCAAATCGGTTCAGCCGTTCGTGAGTCTATAAGCTTAGAAGGAACATAACATTGTGACACGAGAATTTTATATATAAGATTTTAAGCCATCCATCAATAAAATTATCTTCGAATTTACTTGTACAACACGACAGCCCAACAACACAATACACATTTCGAAGCTTTTGTCGGAATTGAAATCTAGAACATGCCCGATTATTTACAATTTCGCAGCGAATTTAGAGCTGCACAGAAAAATAATCGAATAATTTTTCATTGGGACGCCATAAGATAGGAACATTGCCACAAGATGTTGGAATGATGTTGAAATTTTCGGAACGGGAAATCATATTAGATATTAAATGTGCCCCAGTGTGAATTGCGTTTTAGTGACTAAAAAGCAAGTGAGTAGTAAATAAAAAAATAGTAACAACTTTGCTGAGTTGAAGTTTAAGTGAGTTGCTCATGTTAGCTCACTCACTCATGAGCAACTCAACAATACTATTATTTACAATTTCGCAGTGATTGAAATTTTGAGGTGCACAGAGAAATTCTCGAATATATTTTCGTGGTGACACAATAAGATAGGAACATTTCCACAAGATATTGGAGTGATGGACTTTCGGAACGGCAGATTCATACGTACCATCTGAGGCGGCAGATGCGAAATGTCAAATGCGCCCCAATGTAAAAAGCCTATTATTCGTTAAATATTCCGTGCTTTGAAAAAATGTAAAATCGATAAATCGAAAAATATCGTAATACGTTTGCTATCCTGAGTCAACACCACATCGATTTTTCCAACTTTTTTTTTTTAGTTACTTTCGATTAACGGTAATGACACATTTGCATTTGTCTCTCATAAATATATAACATAGGAAAAAAGTTTAAATGAAAAAGTGACAAATTCAATCTATGCATAATCTTTGTTATAAAAAGCTAGTGTGTTTTAAAAAAATATACGTATTTAAGTTTAATTAAAGTAGTAGAAGTAGAAGTAAACAACTTCATATGTATGTATTTACAGTGTGCAGAAATTTATGTATATGCCTCCATTTGCATTTATGCATATGTACGTACACATAAATGTAAGCATTTCCTTGTTTTCTCTTTTTTTTTTAATCGAATCCCGTGCGTGATATTTAATTGATACATAATTATGGATACCACATTTAGAAACTTAAAACTTTGAATGAAAAGGCAAATCGAATATTACTTTTAAAATAAGCCCAAAGTGTATATTCCCTGTACCTATATATACAAATGGTATACTAGATTTGTGCAATGAATGTTACGGACAGAAGAAGGCGTGGCAGACCCCAAGTCCTTTATAACAAAATGCTTATCATACGCTCAAGTAGCGTCCGTATATAGCTCTCGAAGACTATATAGAACTAAACTTTACCAGCTGGTGCGCATACTTCCTGAGTAGATTAAGTTTCTGGAATCATTTCGATATCTTCCCCCGTTCTCCCGCAGTAGAATTTTGTGGCTTTTAGCTACAGTGTTTAATATTTTCATCTGAAATTAATTAGAGCGATGTGTCGTAATAACATGCATCTGTGTGTCAAAAATGAACAAATACAACAAAAGTTATAGTCAAAATTATACATATTTCACCTCCCCTAGCCAATAAACTGCGTCAATATTTGACACTACGTATTTATAGTAACAAGTGACCTAGATTCACCAATTTTGGCATGCTGATGGCTCCAAGTTGATTTTACCGTGTTTTACCGCACAACCCTCAACATATCATTTTGAAACTAACCCCATGAATACTTTAAATAACTTCTTTGACGTAACATTCGATTATTATCAAAATCGGTACGAAAGGCCTTTGCAGGAATTCAATTTATTTTTTGCCGAGGAAAAAGGTACAGTGTATTATGCTGTCGGCCACCGATCGACTATATTACATTTTCTTAATATTGAGATTTTTGCAAAGAACTTATTAAAAGAGGCAGAATATTACTTCCAATTACATTTTTATTAATTATAGCTATGTCGGAAAACATATTTTTAATCAATATAACTTTTTCGATAACATTTTTGAAAACGTAAGTTATAATTCATTTCAGAAAAATAAATAAAAATCTATCGGGCTCAAATTATTATGCCATATTTTACCATTTATTTCTTCGTCCAGCATTTATCAATTTCTGGTTCCACCAATGTCTATAACATTTATTCACAATGTACACAAGGTTCTTTATTATTGTATGCAATGTGACTTTTGGCAATACACTTGAAAATAGTTACGCAATCAGTTCTTTAAAATTTATATCCTGTATCGTATGGTTCAAATGGGTATATTAAGCTTGTGTAAGCCAAAAATGTATGTAACATACAGAAGGAGACAGCGGAGACCCCCAAAGTTATTCAAAGTATAAACAGGATGTGGTAAGACCGATTTTGTTCAAATTTGGCACATTGCTTAAGTGCTTAAATTTTCAAACGTCAAATCTGGTTACCATATCTTTATTGAAAAACGGAATATAGCGAATTTTGCTTTAAAAAAGTTATTTTGGCTGATCGGTCCTATGGGAGCTATATGATATAGTCAACCGATTTTGATGAAATTTGGTACAGTACTTGGGAAATATAAAAAACTATAAAAAAAATGGCGTATGTAAAGTCGGGCGCGGACGACTTTGGGATATCCTATACCACTAGCATGCAATAAAATCCGGTTCCTTTACAAAAAACCAAAAAAAAAGAATTTTTTAGCAAAACATTTTTTTTTACCTATTGTTCCTATGGGAGCTATATGATATAGTCAACCTATTTCAATAAAATTTGACAGTGATTAAATACTTTAAAAAAGATCTGAATGCTGAATTTAGTTTAAATATCTTTACAAACAAATGAAACACATCGGATTTTGTATAAAAAACGTTTTTTTGGACCGATTGGTCCTATTGGAGCTATATGATATAGTCAACCGATTTGTATTAAATTTAGTACAGTGCTTAGGAACTATAAAAAACTCATGAATATCAAATTTGGTCCCAATATCTTAACAAACAATCGAAACACAACAAATTTTGTTAAAAAATCGATTTATTGGAAGATCGGCCCTATGGGAGCTATATGATATAGTCAACCGATTTTGTTCAAATTTGGCACATTGCTGAAGTGGTCTAAAAAATTCCCAAACGCCAAATCTAGTTACGATATCTTTATTAAAAAACAAAATATAGCATATTTTGAATTAAAAAGTTATTTTGGCCGATCGGTTCTATGGGAGCTATATGATATAGTCAACCGATTTTGATGAAATTTGGTACAGTACTTAGGAACCATAAAAAACTTTTAAATACCAAATTTGGTTATGATATCTTCATGAACAAACGAATTATCCATCTAAAATTTTTTTTTGTCGAGGTCGTCTCAAACACCCATATGGGAGCTATATAATTTATCCTCGATATAAAAAAAAAATAAACTTGTCTCCTATGAAATAATATGGGATTAATGTGAAAGTTTGGTTACTCTAGCTCTTACCATCTCTGAGATCTAGGCGTTCAAACGGACAGTCGGGCAGACGGACATGGGTATATCGACTTCTCTATTCACCCTGATAATATTTTAGGTAACTTTGGGGTATCTCCGACGACTCCTTTTATATGTTACATACATTTTCGGCTTGCACAAATTTAATATACGGGACAGAATTTCTCAAGTGGACCAAAAAATTACCAAAGTTCATATTTTGTTATGAAATTTTGCCAGCATCGAGTTTGATGATTCAGATGTACATTCTGAAATTTTTTTTTGAAAAATTTTCAATGATTGATTTTTTATGAACAATTAAAAAATTAAAAAAATTTATGCAGCGATGAGATAAGACACGTTTTTCTCCGAAAGTTAAAGTCCGTTTGAAACAATTTTTTAACTACAGATTGACAAGAGATTATACTATCGAAATACATTTTTTTTTAACTGCATATATATGTTTTGATGCTTGTAAAAAAATTTGTTTATAAACAATTGAAAATTTAAACAATTTCTGAAACATTGAGATCAAATATTTTAATTTTTATTTATGTAATAAACGTTTGAGAAATAATGTACGCAAAAATATGCGATCATTCTCAAAAGGATCGAGCACAGTAAATTTTTATGTAAATGTAAAAATGTATTTCGATAGTCTAATCTCTTGTCAATCTGTATTTAAAAAATTGTTTCAAACGGACTTTAACTTTCGGAGAAAAACGTGTCTTATCTCATCGCTGCATAATTTTTTTTAATTTTTTAATTGTTCATAAAAAATCAATCATTGAAAATTTTTCAAAAAAAAGTTTCAGAATATACATCTGAATCATCAAACTCGATGCTGGCAAAATTTCATAACAAAATATGAACTTTGGTAATTTTTTGGTCCACTTGAGAAATTCTGACCCATACCCTTTGTACCATACGGTACAGGGTATAAATACCAAATTTGGTAACGATATCTTGATGAACAAACGAATTATCCATCTAAAACTTTTTTTTGTCGAAGTCGTCGCAAACACCCCTATGGGAGCTATATAATTTATCCCCGATATCAAAAAAATAAAATAAACTTGTCTCCTACGGAATAATATGGGATCTAATGTGAAAGTTTTGTTACTCTAGCTCTTACCGTCTCTGAGATCTAGGCGTTCAAACGGACAGTCGGGCAGACGGACATGGGTATATCGACTTCTCTATTCACCTTGATCATATTTTAGGTAACTTTGGGGTGTCTCCGACGACTCCTTCTATATTTTACATACATTTTCGGCTTGCACAAACATAATATACCCTTTGTACCATACGGTACAGGGTATAAAAATTATACCTTTCAGTAAATTTTTGAAAAAAACCCAAAAAATTTTAAAGTCCGATCGAGACAACGGGCATTTTTGTGAAAAGTGCAAAAAATATTTTTTCTCAGTTTCTTGCGTAGTTACATTTTTATTGCTACTTAAAATAAATTTAAATCCATTAGTAGCCGATTTCCTTCGCCATGTTCGCCAAGAATTTCAAAGACCGAAGAAAAGTTAAAAATTATTAAGAAAATTACAAATTTGGAAGATGATATTATTATTATTATTTTTCTTATAACTATCTGGCAATCTTTTGCGACTTTTTCGTAAGCAAGCCAAGCCATCAAAATAGAAAAAATCGAATTCCATTCCTTTACCTCATCCACTTTCAAAGTTGTAAGGAATTTTGAGTCTTTAAGAACTTTTTTCATTTTTTCTTTTAACTTACCATCAGAAGAATTCACATACGATTGCAAATAAATAAAAAAAATTGTCATCTTTTTGCAAAGCTTCTACAAAGTTCTTGCAGAATCCATGTTTGATATGCAACAGCGGAAGAAGTGGATTAAATTTCACATTGTCTAGGCATATGATGTAGTGTTGACATAACAATAACAATCATTATCTTTTCTTGAATAATATGGCATAAGCTTCATGACACGTTGGTTGTTTTTTACTTGAATTTTTGCAATTGCTCCACTCTTAAAAAAAAATGATTTGAAATGATTGCTTAATTATCTCCTTGGAAAAAGTTTTCAATCAAAGCTAATTAAAAAAGATTATTTATTTTAGGAGCTGGCATTTTTCTTCATAAAGGACTAATTGACCTGTCTGCTAATACCTGAGCATGATTGACCCCAGTTCTAGCGAAGAAGAAGGAGATGATGATTCCATCATCCATCCGCCAAAAGGAAGAAATGTACCTCAAACCAAATCAGCAGGCTCTGTTGTAGCAGCTAGTACATCAGGGCCTACAAGCGGTCTCATTTCCAAGTTAGGAACAAGCGTTCAAAACGGAGACTTTTCTGGAGCTCAAAGGCCTTCTAGTTCGATTGCTATTAACAACCGAACCGATGGACATGGACCGCCCCCCATTAAAAACGATCAATTATTGTCTGTTGGGTCAGAAACTGCCCTCGAAATGCCAAACAATGGAATTCCAAGGTTAGTACAATACATTTTTTTTGTTTATACGTTCATTTACAGTACACAATAAAATACAAAATGAAAATGTTGTCGTTGGTCATGCTTGACAATAGAATTTTTTTTGTAATTAAAAACGCGGTCTTTCAGGTTCGTGTGTTTTGAAGGAACTTGCTAAGATAGAATTTTTAGAATAAAGAACAAAACAACAAAATAACAAAATACAATAGATAATTGAAGAATAACGGCACAAGAATTTAAATTTAGGGTTTTTTCTTATGCTAATAAAACATATGTACATGACGCCGCACACTTACTGTGATGCATGCAAAATATAGAACAGTTTGTGCTCGATTTCTGAAGACTTCAAAATACGGGTACAAACAAATCAGTTTTGCACACTACTCTCGTAACTGTGATAATTTTCTTCTTTAATTCGAATAAAACTGCGGCTGAAGCGTATCGAGCGCTCAATTACGTTGACTGAGAAATGCTGACGAACGCCCGCTGAAAATGCTGAATTTAAACGGAAGAGCTTTTCTTCAACATAGGAGTTAACTGCCAAGCCATTTGGATATGCATTATTATACCCTGAACCTATAGATAGAAAGGGTTTACTAGATTTGTACAATGTATATAAGAGATAGAGGAAGGCTTGCCAGACCAGACCACAAGTACTTTATATTAAAATGCTAATTGTAATCAAGGTAGCGATGGAGCTATGTCAGTTTGTCCGTCCGTCTGTCCATATGGGCGCCTAGGTTTCTTAGCCGATGAAGACTATTTATTCATAGTTTCGTGCATTTGTGTGTCGAAAATTAACAAACTCGAATAAAAACAACAAAAGTTATAGCCAGAGATGTACTAATTTCACCCCTATTTGCAAGTAAACTGCGTAAATATTTGAATCTACGTAATAATATTTTGTATGGTTTTCACCCTTTTCTTTATTAATTTAATATTGTATGGAAAATTTTTTGATTTAATGTTATAAATACACATTAAAAATATTAATATATTAGTTGTAAAGCTACAGAACTTAAACTTTATATACTGAAATTAGTCAGTAAATTCATTATTCATCAAAATATTAGGGTAAATAAATAAATGTTGTAACGGTAGAAAATTAACTTCAATCATAAATTTTGACAAAAGTATTCATGACGCGCTAATAACCACACCCGCATTCCTCAATGGTTTTACTATGTTTTCGCCCACACATATCAACTTGAAACTTACCCTATACACTTTAAATAACTTATTTGATGTAAATCTACGGAACTTATTGATAAAAATATTTTTCTACACTAAAAAAAAAACAGTTGGAAAGTTCTTAGAAAGAATATATATTTTTTGAAAAACAAAAACAGACGGCATTCCCATGGTCGGGCACTGACTGGACTGCTCTTTATGGCTATCGTGGAACTTTATTTGGCTGTAACCCAGTGGTTTTTATGGGTTGCAACTTTTTCCACGTTTCCTGTACCTTTTTTGCTGCGAGTAACGCCTTTGTGACGCTGCTTCTTGGTTGCTGCAGTTGTGCCTTCTCTGTTCTGTCACGGGCTCTTGAAAATTGGTCTTAAGAGACTCCAAGGTAGGCGCTGACTGCAACTTGTATTTCGGTCTAACGCGTGAGCGAGTCCTTCATACCTTGATTAATGTGATTTGCTACAGGTTTCGTCTCCTTTGTAAGGAAGTTTAGTTTTTGTGAGAGTAAAAACAAATGAGAGAGAGAAGCAAAAATATGAGCTGGTACTTGTGTAATTAGTGCATGCACTCAGGCATTGTATGTACTTGTATCGCTTTGTTTTATATGCAATACATACAAAACCAATTTTTTTGTTTACGTATGCATTTGCTGCGTGCATTAGCTGGCCAACCGCGTCCACTTTACAATTCCCTCCTTTTAGTCTATTTTCTCTGGGGCACATGTAACATCACACATCGTATGTCGAAGATGCTAATTATGTCAGCCAACATATTGTGGTAATGTTCCTATCTCATTATGTCCAACTCTAAATTTAAGCCATTCGCTGAGAAATTGTAAGCAAATTTTAAAAAATTAAAGTTTATTACTTATGCTATAAGTATATAATCTTAAGAAATAAATTATAAAAGTTAATGTTTGGTGTTTTGTTATTATTACCACATCCTAACAACAAATTAGTTTTTTTTTCTACAATAGAAATTACGTAAAAATAATTTATGTGACAAAACAATGTTTGTCGGGTCAGCTAGTTTAATATACAATTAATTATTAAATAGCATTTGTATAGACGGTCCTAAAAAAGATGGCGATGGGCTGATTAACCTTAGAATTTTGGCCTGTGCGACTAGCGTTGCCCCATAACTCGGAACCATAGGTCCAGATTGGAATTATATTGAAGAATTTTATTGTGCAAGCTAAGGGAAGAACGAGCGCTTATTAGCCAATGAAGGCTACTTGCCTTGAGTTTCAAATGTGTCTTTTTGGCTTCTATGTGCTTTCACCAGGTCAGCTTGTGGAATGCATTCGTTGTTCAGCAGCATGGTAGGGCAGCTTTTTTGTTGAGCGTAAACGCAAATTCGTTCGTTTACTTGTATACGTTAGTTTGCAAGCCATCTCTCCATGTCTATTGAGTGACGAGCCAGTTGAGCAGTTGCCTTTGCTGGGCATCTGGAGCGGCTAATAATTGCCGTATTATCAGCAAACGTAGAAGTAGTTAGCTGGCAGTCTGTGGGGATGTCCTCCGTGTATAGGACTGGTCCAAGAACACTGCCTTGGGGCATTCGATGACTTGATCCTGGGACGTGCATGTGTTCAATCTCACTGCGAAGAATCTTTTATAGAGATACGTATCAAGCAGTTTGTGCGTATTTTGCTGCAGCAGCTTTTTTATTTTGTACATAAGTCCGTCCAGGCAGATTCGGTCAAATGCTTGTGGACATCGACAAAAATTGCCGTGCAATATTCCCGTAGCTCGAAAACAGTGCGAATTTCTGATGTTATGCGATTGACCTGTTCGATCGTTACATGTTTTTCTCGAAAACCGAATTGGTGTAATGGTATAATTCTGCGGGCATTGAGGTGTAGGCTGATGCGCAGCAGGATGACTTCTTCAAACAGTTTCGAAAGGCAAGTTACAAGTGACAGTTATACGAGCACAAAAGAATTGGTGGCAGCGTTCGGCAGCAAATGCACTCGCTCTTTCTTCATCACTGCCGATGGGACTCCTTAGAGACATGGTTGTTTCGATTGGAGCAGAAAGATTTTGGGTGGGCTCTCCACAGTGGATGTTTTGTGCTAGTGAGAGAGTTCCTCGATGTACTGACGTTATGCCTTTGCTTCCTCCAGCTTTAATGTCTTGGTGAGCATGCGTGTAGCTACTTTCAGTCTGTGCTTTGCAGTCGGTGATCTATTTGAATACCACTCACGTCGCAGTCGTCGCTTTTCCAGCACCGATTCGATTTCTCGTTTTGTGCTACTGTGTTTCGATACAACATATTTATCTTAGCTGCTGATACTAAGAAGCAAGTGTGTCTGATGAACAATCGATGTCGTCCTTAGTAGTCAGAGCAAGAGTTGGTTCGATGTATGAAAAAAATGTATTTTTTATACATGAGCCAGCTTGTTCTATTGTTTGTTATCCTATATGGCCGTTCAGCAATTTCCGGGTGGTGCAGTAGAATAGGAAGGATCGGAGAGTGGTCAGACGATGTCTGGTAGTGCCTCAGCTGTAACCATGCTTCTTGGAATCTTTCTGCTGATTGCGAAATCAATAAGATCGGGAAGTTTAAGTTGATTGTGATGACAAAAGAAATTGCATAGTGGTTTGCAGAAACGTCATAAAGTTAGTAATCCTTTTATTGTAGCGAAAGCATAGCAGCTTCAATGCCTCTTTGTTGTGGCTGATCATTATGGCAAAAATTCGGCAGTGTTGCTCTGTCTGTTGTGAAAGTTTTTTCATTGGAGCGGGCGTATTAATAATTTTGTTCAAAAAACGAAGTTTGGGCGATGGGTCCTATGATAGCTGTTAAATAGTGAACCGATTGTGATCAAATTTGGTACAGTTCTTGGGAACTAAAAATAATATTGAGTGGCAAATTTGGTTAGGTCCCTGCGTTAAGTTTTTTTTTTTTTGACCAACAAACGACCAACTGAGGTAACCTCATGCCTTTTGTAGTGAACTTCAGTTAAGAATGCCTAATTATTGCAGTGTACATATATGCATTAAAATTTATTGTTCCTTTTGGTCCACATGTCATCAACTTAAACTACATTATCTGTGTACAACGCTATCAACCATTTCTCCGCTCCCACTGGTAAAAACTGACGAATTTTTCATTTTAACTTTTTTTTGTATAAAAATCAAATGTTTTAAATTACTAAAGGTATTCTTGTAATTCAAATCGAAGTGATAAATAAATGTTCTAGATTTCGACTGAGTTTGGCTTAATAGAAATTAACCTTAATTCGTTCAAGTGAGCACCTCTAAATTTTCTTAAAATATTAAAAAAATAGAAAATTAAGTTTAGTGGCATTAATGCGTTTATTTAAGTAAACAAAGCAAAATACTTTTCATTTCGACAGCTGCGAGCCAATCTTTTCAAAACGAGTCAACTCTTGGCAGAATCGAAATCTAGAACATGCCTGAATATTAACGAAAAAGCCGGATCTGCAATTACAAGGTGCTGAAACTTGAAAAATATTTTAAAATGTTAAATTGTTAAAATAAAATAACAATTCTTACTTAAACTAGATTTTTTTTGAATATTATTTAATTCATAAGCTATAGACTGGAGTGAGGTGCTTGAGGTATTATAAAATATTAATAAATTAGATTTATCTCAGCACAGAGCTTTTCTTAAAATATTAATTACAAAAAATACAGAAATCGATTTTACTAATATTTATTTTTTAACCCCCGACGAAAAAAGAGGGGTGTTATAAGTTTGACGTGTCTGTCTGTCTGTCTGTTTGTTTGTCTGTCTGTCTATGGCATCGTAGCTCCCGAACGCATACAGTGATATCAATTTTTTTTTTTGTATTAAAGGTGACTTATGTGCGAGTGTTGTTAGACATGTTTGATGAAAATCGGTTGAGCCGCTTAAAAGTTGTGGGGAGTGAAAGTGTGTAGAAAAACATCAACTTTGTCCGATTGGCTTAAAATTTGGTCCTATTGTAGCTCACGACGTCACTGATTCGAATCTGAGGTTATTTTTGCTCTATCTCTTTTCGTTTAGAAGTTATGGCCATTTGAAGCTAAAAATACAGCAAATTTATTAAATACGATAATGATGCTTGTCAATAAATTATGCAATTAGATGTACGTATAGCCATATGAAATGCCAATGGGCTTGCCAATCATTTAATGTCTGTCTGTCTATGGCATCATAACTCCCGAACGCATGCAGTAATTTCATTTTAGTTTTTTTGTATTAAAGGTGAATTATGTGCGAGTGTTGTTAGACATGTTTGATGAAAATCGGTTGAGCCGTTTAAAAGTTGTGTGGAGTGAAAGTGGGGAGAAAAACATCAACTTTGTCCGATTGGCTTAAAATTTGGTCCTATTGTAACTGACGACGTCACTGATTCGAATCTGAGGTTATTTTTGCTCTATCTCTTCTCGTTTAGAAGTTATGGCCATTTGAAGTTAAAAACATCAACTTTCTCCGATTGGCTTAAAATTTGGTCCTATTGTAGCTGACGATGCCACCGATTCGAATCTGAGGTTATTTTTGCTCTATCTCTTCTCGTTTAGAAGTTATGGCCATTTGAAGCTAAAAACATAAACTTTGTCCGATTGGCTTAAAATTTGTCTGTCTGTCTGTGGCATCATAACTCCCGAACGCATGCAGTGATTTCAATTTAGTTTTTTTTTTGTATTAAAGGTGACTTATGTGCGACTGTTCCTAGACATGTTTGATGAAAATCGGTTGAGCCGTTTAAAAGTTGTGGGGAGTGAAAGTGGGGAGAATGCGTAAAAAAAGCAAACGAGCTTGACCTTAAATGTAATCTATACCTTAACAAGAATCTAAATTATAGTAAGTATATTATAATATACTAAAGTCTAACTTAACCTAACCTACCTATAAAAAGTATGAAATAAAAAATTAAATTAAAAATTTAAAAAACCCCCGAACTTAAGTAATTTTCATTTAAATAGTAAAAAATAATAAAAGAAACTTAATGTTAAAGTATCTAAGAATCTATTAATAATTCTAAAAAAATACGTCGCGTTGGGGGACCGCTCCTAAACTAACAATTTAAATACAAATAGTCTAATTAAGCAACAAAGATTAACTTAAAAACAAAATTAAGAAATTACTTCAAAAACTTTCATAGAATTACTTCAAAAAATTTGCATGTAAGATACGACTGTCAACGACGTCTGCTTTCGCGTGTCCCCCAACGCGACGTATTTTTTTTAGAATTATTAATAGATTCTTAGATACTTTAACATTAAGTTTCTTTTATTATTTTTTACTTTTTAAATGAAAATTACTTAAGTTCGGGGGTTTTTTAAATTTTTAATTTAATTTTTTATTGAATATAATTTATATAAACTCTCTGTCAAGTTGTGCCTTTAAAAGCTATAAAGCTGTAAGAATGTGAATTCTATAGACGTTAATTTCTAAATGTTCTTTAAATTGTTATTAATTTGGGATTTTGATCTTATCGGTAGTTTGAAGTTCATTTAGGTGAAATATTTTTTAAAATTATAGCATGTTGGAATACACACACAAGCACAAATAAATGTATTTGTTAATGTCTTTGATTGCTGTAAACTCTTTTTAAATTTATTTTAACCAAATAACTTATTTTAATACTTTTTTTTCGGGTTACAACGTTCATCAAAATCATACCCACCTGCACATATACGGATATGTAACAAACTGAATAAATTGGCACAACATAATAAATATAAACAATACCTAATAACATTTTAATTAAAAAAATTTGCTGATTATGCGCATTTAAAAACACACTAAATTCCACTCACATTCATTGCAAAATCGTATAAATACGCGACCATCGACTGGCTATCGGTTAATTATTAGTTTGTTAAGCATTTCAAATGACACACACACTAGATCAAATAAAGGCATTAGGCAGTTACAACCGTCAAGGCATAGTGGTTGGCACAACCTACCACAACAACAGCCGCAACATCAAAATGAAAGTGTTTATCCATATCACCAATATAAACAGACGCATAAATATCACCAAAATGAAATTAAAAAACAAAGCGTGCACATAAATTTCGATGACCTGGAAGCTGCTGCTGATGGTGCGCGTGTGAAAGGTGCCATTGTACCTAAGACCATGCCGAAGTTCGAGGCGCTGCCGGCTTTTGGTGGCGCCTCTGATGCTGAGTTACGGAGCACAAACACCAGCAGCAGCGGGCGGGTCGTTTTGGATGCCAACTCTCAGAAGGTAAACCAAAGTAATAATCATCATATATTGCTATCGTCATTTAGTGGCATTTCCCAAGAGACATTAAATCAAAGTGTGGGATCTTCACGGGCAAATTCACTGCCTCGGCCTTTGTCGCCATCGCCATCCGTTTCTAGCGACAAACATGAGAGTGGAGATCCGCAGGTGAGCGAAACAATTGTGACCTTGCACGTGGCAATATATTATAGTCTAATTTTATAGGAGAAACATGAACGGGAAGAATTGGAACGTAAGAAGCGTATTCAACTTTACGTGTTCATTTCTCGGTGCATCTCTTATCCATTTAATGCAAAGCAACCTACAGATATGACTAAGCGACAACCTAAAGTCACCAAACAGCAACTGGAGATGATAATTACAAGATTTCAAGTAGGTGTGCTTAATTAATTTTGTAATGTTTAATAAGTTTTTTTTCCGGCAGGCATTTCTTAAAGGCGAAACGCAAATAATGGCGGACGAAGCATTTCAAAACGCTGTGCAAAGTTACTACGACGTGTTCTTAAAGTCGGAGCGTGTGCTTAAAATGGTTCAATCTGGCGCCTGTTCGCAACATGATTTTCGGGAAGTTTTTCGTAATAATATTGAAAAAAGAGTGAGGTGAATAAAAAATACAAATTTTCTAATTGAAAACTTTTTTAACAATTTTTAAATCGGTTATGATAAAGGTCATTACCAGAGATTGATGGTCTCAGTAAGGAAACTGTTCTTACATCTTGGATGGCTAAATTCGACATAATCCTTAAAGGAAGTGGTGAAGAGGACTCAAAACGACCATCTCGAATGCAACAGTCATTAAATAGTGAATTAATTCTTTCAAAGGAGCAGTTGTACGATATGTTCCAGCAAATTTTGTCAGTGAAGAAGTTTGAACATCAAATTTTATTTAACGCTCTTATGGTAAATGTAGCGATACAGACTTTTATAAAAGTTGTGGTAATTTTTTTTTTTTAAGTTGGATTCAGCGGATGAGCAGGCAGCAGCCATAAGACGTGAATTAGACGGACGTATGCAGCGTGTTGGAGAAATGGAAAGAAATCGAAAGCTTATGCCTAAATTCGTATTAAAAGAAATGGAGTCTCTTTACATAGAGGAATTAAAGTCGTCTATAAATTTGCTAATGGCAAATTTAGAATCATTGCCAGTATCTAAAGGAAATATGGACAGTAAATACGGTCTTCAAAAGCTGAAACGATACAACCACAGGTATTAAATTATAAAGTGAGACCACTTGTTGTGCTTGTTAATTTCTCATAAATTTATTTTTCAGTACTCCATCGTTTTTGTAAGTCTTTACATTTAACAACTTTTATCGTTATACAAAATTACAAACCTATTGCTTTTGTATAACCAGAAAAATGATATTGCGTTCCCATGGATCTCTATCCAAATTGGAAGGCGAATTAGACGAAAGCACCACACAACTAACAAAATTAGATGTTGTTCTAACTTTTCAACTGGAAGTGATTGTTATGGAGGTCAAAGGTCTTAAATCGTTAGCACCCAATCGAATAGTTTACTGCACAATGGAAGTAGAAAATGGAGATAAGCTTCAAACGGATCAAGCTGAGGCTTCCAAACCAATGTAGGGGCTTTCGAATTCCGCACATTGTTTAAATAATTATATATACGTTTTTAGGTGGGATACACAAGGAGACTTTACAACTACGCATCCGTTACCAGTTGTCAAGATAAAGTTGTATACCGAAAATCCCGGAATGTTAGCATTGGAAGACAAAGAGTTAGGAAAAGTGACTTTAAAGCCTACACCTCTATCCACCAAAGTAAGAATACTGCCAATTAATAATAAATTCACCTGTTATTTACATTCAATGTCATTTAGTCGCCTGAGTGGCACCGAATGATTGTGCCGAAAAACCTACCAGACCAGGACTTGCGCATTAAAATTGCATGCCGACTTGACAAACCTTTAAATATGAAGCATTGCGGGTATGCGTAACGGAGCGGTCGATTATTTTATGTTTAACTTTCTGCTAATAAAATTCCAATTTTAAGTCACCTTTATGCAATTGGAAAATCTGTTTGGAAAAAATGGAAGCTGCGTTACTTTGTCCTAGTTCAGGTATCTCAATACACTTTCGCAATGTGCAGCTATAAGGAAAAAAAATGTGAACCGTCCGAGATGATGCAGTTGGATGGTTACACCGTTGACTATATTGAAGCAGCTAGTGGTATGAATAGCTTTTATTTTTCCAAAATACATATAACCTCTGGAAATTTTTAGCGAACCTTATGTTTGGTATGGAATTAAATGGGGGTCGTTACTTTTTTAATGCTGTGCGCGAAGGTGACAGTATAGCTTTTGCTTGTGATGACGAAAATGAGTGTAGTCTCTGGGTGATGGCCATGTATAGAGCAACAGGTCAAGCGCACAAACCAACACCACCTATTACACAAGACAAAAATTCGGCTATGTCAAAAATTCAAGGTGGTATGTATCTAAAATTGTGTACTCCCATAAAACTATTGTTCTATGCACAAAATTTATTACACTTCTATTGACTCAGGCATATAAGAATATTTTTTATTTTCGAATATCGTTAAGAATATAAATCTCTACTATCTGTTAATATATACTTATGGATTGAAAGTTTAATGCAAAAAAGAAATATTAATTTAATTTTAAAATCAATTACGCATAGTAATTAAAGTATTTAAATGGGGAACAAGCACGTCAATATAAAAGAAACGGCAGACATTAAAGTCGGACGCGGACGAATTTAAGATAACATGTAAGTGTAATTTCAATAAAATTAGGCATATTGCTTAGGTACGTTTGAAAACTTTTGATTCCCAAATTTTGTTACTATAGATAATTTTATTACCATCAACGTACTACTTTTTTCCAGCTCTAACTTTTAGTTTGCTGTACTTGTGTTTAAAAAAAAACTGAAATAGGGATGACTTTTAAAGAGAAGAGTATTGCAGTACACAGCGCAGAGGGCTGCTCTACAAAATTTGATTTGTGTCATAGGAATGATTAAAGGAAATGACTCTTTAAGGTATTCGTTAAAGGGAAGTCTGTTTTTGAATTTGTTTAAGCATGATCGTGAAACGCCAAAACATGATTGCTGCATTTATGTAGGATCGTTTATGTTATGGATATGTTAACAGAGTGCTATAAGTGGCATGCATTGAAACGCTGCTGCTGTTTATTATCAATGCTAATTCAAATATTAATTGCGCCTTCTCTAACATATATATTTTATTCATAATGTATTTTACTTAGGTACTTTGCAATAATCTTCTAATGATAGCGAGCTGAATGACGTGCAATTAAATAAACCCAGATCAATGAATGGGAATGAATACAATTTGACTGCGTATGAATGAATGAACCTACCTAATTAAAATTAATGTACGAACTAGCTTTAGCGTGAGATTGTAAATTAATCTTTACCATTTATTTTTTAAGAGAATACTTCCACCCGGAAGGTCTAATTTTGCCATACATTTTCAAAGATATCGACTGGTATTTCACGAATAACAAAATTAATGTAGCCTTCCAAGGCGGCAATAGTTGCTGTATAGACAAGGTAAAAACAATAATTGAGCGGTGTCAAATCGCACGATCTAGGCGGCCAACACATTCCTATTCCTACCGCAATAAGCCCATTGTTTCTTCCTCTGTATAACATGTTTCGTAATCTTGTTGAAACCACATGTCAGTCAAGTGTGCTATTTCTATTCTGGGCAAAAAAGAGTTTGATATCATCGAACGGTAGCGAGCTCTATTGACCGCAACGTTGTTGCCATCATAGTCTTTGAAGAAATACGGTCCAATAGTAAATTTTTTCACGCGTGAGCTGTCAGAATAATAATAAGGCTGAAATTCTAGCAACAAAAAAATCACCCTTTATATATAAATATGAAATGATGCTCGTGTGCTCTTTATAGACAGCATGTACTTTGTTTTTGTAAAGTCCGAGCGTCAAAATGCTGATTTTTGTAACGCTTTTGCGGCCTCTGTGCGTCGTCGGGAATGCCTGTGCGTGTACACTGAAGGAATTTGGAAACACATTTTGATTTTTTTTAATTTTCGGCTTTCTGCATGTGCATCTGGCTGGCGCCACTAGAAAGAAATAACGGAAAAAGCACTCGACAAAAAGTTTTAAGGAGGACTATGCAGGAATACAATTTTTTTTTAGAAAAAAGGTACTGGGTAATAATATTACACGGTTGTGCACCACCTCGAATGTATTACATTTTTTAAATTCTGGTAGAAATAACAGAGGAGGCATCAGATTTTGTGAGATGGTGGAGGCTGGTGTTTTTGGTAACGAGTTGAATATCCAAGGGGGAGAGAGGATTTGGGCAGGGGACAAAGAATTGTATGTAGGCCTATTTTTAACACAGTAATTCTGCTGAAATTATTCAATTGACTTTATTAAATACTATAAGAAGACTATAACCGAGGGTGGGAAAAGAGTTTAAGTCTTATCGATAAAAACTGTTATTTTTCACTTGATCATACAATTTTTTAAGAAATTGTTACTTTTAATTCGTTTTTACTTACTTTTTAATTCGTCCGTCCACAATGGTGTGAATTCCGATTTTGTCAAATGATTTAGGAAATTTTGTCAAATGCTTTTGTTAGTCTAAAGGAGGTTGTAATTGATTTGTCGGTGGAAGCTTTTAAGAGGGGGATGATTTTGCAATATTGGGGGATGTCACTGTGAAATATATTGTTGTAAAAGTTGATTGAGTAAGCGATGGGAAACTGTTGTGCCTAGATATTGGATATGATATCTTTAGTTCTATCTTCCCTTTCAGTTTTTTTAAAGCGCCATAAGAAGTAAAATAGTAAAAATAAGTTGCTGTGCATCGTCTGAAGGAATGTACATATGTTTCTGCTAGCTGTGGGAGAAATTCGTGTCAGCGGATTGTGATGACCAGTATTTGGCGAACTTGTTTGCCACTAGCTCTCTGTCCATTAAGAATGAATTGATGTCATCACAGCGTATGCAGTGAATGGGAAGGTAGGGCTTACATCCGCAAAAAATGTTTAATTTGGGACCAATTTTTGGAGGTGGCAGTTTTGGGCTCTATTGTCGGCTTTAAAATTTCTAGTAATTTTCGTTTTGACATTAATTGGCTAATTGGTTTTTCTAAGCTTAATATTTTAGAGGCTGTTATTGGTTACAATCTGCTTGATTTATTTTACATTTTTGGAGAAAACTTAGACGATGTGGTTGATTTAAAGTGGGAAATTGTAATTGGAAAATGATCACTACCGTGCAGATAGTCGTCTACATTCCAGGGCGCGTGAAGGCTTGTTGCGGGAGAAACTATTTTGAGATCAATATAAGCAAATGTGGGTGACGAAACGAGTAGGTGAGCCATCAATCATAATAATATTATGGTTGTTAATAAGCGAACCCCAAGATTGGTGGCAGCCGCTTATTATAGTTGTTTCTGAGAGAGCATTGAACGCGTTTTATAAAAATTGTTTAGGGTGAAAGAAGGTTCAGAGGAATATAGACGGATATTATTTGTTTGTAATGGACTGTCGAAATCATGGGGTAGCGGTGGAGTGTTGTGTTGGAGAGAGTTATAGATTAAAACGGCAGCATCGCCAGAGGAAGATTGGGAAAAATAGTGAATATGAGTTAAGGGTGTGGAAAATTTCTGGGGAACTACATGTTGAGCGGTTATGGTGGAGTATTATGTTGCTTGATGGGCGTGATGTGTGTAGTAAATGGTAGTGACAGTTTTAAAATCCACTTTTTCAAGAGTGTTTATTCAGTTAATTTTTTTTTGTTTAATAAAATTTGGCAGGGTGTACAAGAATGTGCATCTAAATGGCCGGCAATGATAAAGTGCTGCAGTTCTGGGAGCAACATATGTTTTGGCGTACTGCAGTTCGCCTTACAATACGAGTCAAGCGATCGCACACATATGCTAACCCCTCAAGAGTTCCGATGTGATGTCTAAACATTATCCCCGGGGCAAAATTGAGATTCAGTAGTTGCTGCGTCTGAATATTGGTTAACTAGGTGAAAAGGGCGCCGCACATCAATCCCATTCGATGCAAAACCTTATCATGGTTTATATGTGGTAGACCGTTGCTATCAGATCCGCTTCCGTCGAGATAGTAGCACTGTATTTTCTTTCTCCAGGGGCGGCGTTGGCGTTGTTTGTTTGCAGCAAATGTGCTGCCGTTTTCTGGTACTCCAAACGATCCTATTACGTTTGCTGTTTCGTGACCTTTTTTTCCAATGTCCACATCCAATATTTATTTTGTTATTTAGATACGTTCACACAAGTTTCCAAATTCCAGTGAAGCAGCCACTAAGCAACATAGAAGTATTATTATATAACATACAACACAAATAATGGACCTAATGACGGATATGATGATCTCTGCAACCAATGGCGTTTCACGACACAAACTTGAACTAACGCAATTTCTTCATGACAAACGTATAGGCGTTATGCTACCGGCTGAAACACACCTTACTAATTAGTATAATTTAAATAAGGGCTACTCCTTCTACAATACAAACTATTCAGAAGGTAAAGCACATGGTGAAACTGGAATTCTGATTAGAACTCGAATGAAACATTTCATTTATTGTGTTTTTCAACATTTAATAATATATTTATTTAACTTAATTTAACAAATGTGGTAAGCGACGCGCGTTGGCTTCTAAGTATGTATCTGATTTCGATGTAGCTATACCACTCAATTATTGTCTGTGTAACAAATTCTCTTTGAAGTATTTTAATTTGATTTTATGATGGCATGAATCTGTCCGCGGGCCTTCTGTTTCTAGGTAATCCTCTTAAAGCCAGTGGTACTTGTTGTTTTGTGTCAGTAGTCGCTGCGCTGGTGTCGTCTGTACTGATTTCAGGAACTGCTGCAAAATCTTCTGGTGGTAATGGCCGCTGTAATTGACTGTCGCATTTCTCGTCATTGGTGCTGTTTCATTGCAGCTAATTTATGTGGGAGCGAATGATCTTGCCATTTGCAAGTCGTACGTTATAAATGACTGCCCCTCATTGCTCGATAATTTGACCTGGTGCCCATTTGAAATTATTTACACCCTGGGGCACTCTGACGAAAACTGTATCTTTTGGTGTGAACCATCTTTGTTTGGCCCCGTGCTTTTTGTCAAGCTGCTGTTTCAGTTTCCATCCGAATGTTAACATCTGCATTGCGTTGTTAGTGAGTGGTATTCGTTGATCCAAAGTCGTACGCGTTTCCTGGAAATTATTTATTCCAAAGTGTCTGGATTTTCAGTAGATCGGTATGTTTGTAAAAATGTATGCACATTCTCGATGACCGTTCCCTGTCCATCTTTTTGAGTGCTGTCATGAAAGAGTCTGCAAATCGTTCCGCTTGTCCATTTGACATTGGCTGATAAGGGATGATAGTCATATGTTTTACGCCATTTTTATGCATAAAGTCTTCAAATTATGCGTTGTCGGATATAAGGTTTGTAGATAAACCAAAACATGCGAAGAGTTCGCTTAGCATTTGAACTGTTTTCTGTGATGAAATTGATTTGGTTTCCATTACCACTTTGAAAACGTGTCAACGATTATTAAAAAGTAACATAATCAAAATGCAATCGATACCAAACTTTTTCTGATTTTGGCCTGGTTGTAGAGGCATTTTCCCTGCTGCTGCACACTTGTTGCAATTGTTTAAGGCTGCCCGTGTCAATGTTTGGACAGTAAACATAACTTCTAGCAATGGCTTTAGTTCTCTCTATATCTGGATGTTCATGATGCCAGTTGTTTAAGAAATTTCTTGCGAAAAATTTAAGGAATTATGATTATTAGCGGAAGAGTCTTTTTTCATTGCGCCGTTGATGATAGTGTGGACTTCATGTACCGATTTTATAGACGCTATGATAAAATCTTCTGGTATCTTGTCATTTTTGTTGATAAGGCGTGATCTGTATATCCAAAACTCTTCGTATTAATGAAGCTAATTTTAAAATCATATACCATAAGTTGCAATGCCCCTCTTTGTAGCCTGTTTGTTTGGTGAATAGCAATTCCTGTTTTGCGTTCAAAAATAGGTAATAAATGTTTGTGATCGGTATGCAACTTGAAACGTCTGCCACATATCATTTTGTGAAACTTAGTAACAGCAAGTGCTTCCTTTTCTACTTGAGTCAATGAAAGTGCTGCATGGCTGACTGCTTTGATTGTGCCATCAACATATTCATGTAAAATATATGTGCGTGCTACATATACGGACGAATCTGCTGCAACAATGATTTTTTGTTTAGGGTCATAATGTGCTAAAGTGAGGTCTGATGACAAAACTTGCTTTAACTTTTCAAATCTTTGCCTGTGCTTGTTTTTCCATGTGAATGTCACACTGTCTTTAAGAAGTTCACCTAACGGTCCTGTAGATTTCTGTGATGATTTTCTTTAGTTTTGCTTGATACAAAAATATCGTGTATGTATGCAGCTCCTTCTAGTCCATAATTTGTTGAAATATGACTGGAAATGTTTTTACTCCAAAAACCATTCTGTTTCAGCGCAACAGACCAACATGTGTGTTGATTTTAAATGGTTGATCTGCAAAACAGCGAAAATTTCTGAAAATTGTAATACATATTATTTGTGAATTTTGTCTTTAATTGATAATGCATTATCACTTCACTGAGAATTCTGTATATAGTTGCAAACAGAATTTATTGATTTGTCGCCCAAGTTGTCCGTATTTAACTGTGCTATGAGAGATAGTTTTCCTGTAGCGCTTCTTGCCGATTGATCCACTGGCACAGTTGCTCCCTCGAATTTAAGTTTGTTAAATTCCTTTTCTGATATTATTATAATATCCGACCTTGTGTCGTATTGCAGACGATGACATGATCCATTTACAAAAACATCTCTGTGTGGTAGGTGATTAATCTTTCATTAAAACACCAAGGCGCAGTTAATTTAACAATTAATTTAATTATTTTACCCTGTACCGTATGGTACAAAGGGTATTTTAAATTTGTGCAAGCCGAAAATGTATGTAACATATAGAAGAAGTCGTCGGAGACACCCCCAAGTTACCTAAAATATGATCAGGCTGACTAGAGAAGTCGATATACCCATGTCCGTCTGTCCGTCCGCCTGTCCTTTTGAACGCCGAGTTCTCAGAGATGGTAAGAGCTAGATTAACCAAACTTTTACATTAGATCCCATATTCTTCCATAGGAAACAAGTTTATATTATTTTTTTGATATCGGGGTTAAACTATATAGCTCCCGTAGGGGTGTTAGGCGACCTCGAAAAAAATAAAAGTTTTAGGTGAATAATTCACTTGATTATGAAGATATCGTATCCAAATGTGGCATTCGAAAGTTTTTTACATTGTACCAAATTTGATCAAAATCGGTTGACTATATATATATATATACATATATATATCTTATAGCTTCCATAGGGCCGATCTTCCAAAAAATAGAGATTTGAACAAATTTTGTTTTGTTTCGTTTGTTTGTAAAGATATTGGAATTAAATTTGGCACTTGTAAGTTTTTTATAGATCTTAAGCATTGTACCAAATTTTAATAAAATCGGTAGACGATATCATATAGTTCCCATAGGACGAATCAGTCAAAAAGAAAAAACGATGTCAAAAAAATAAATAAACTTGTCTCCTATAGAATAATATGGGATCAAATGTGAAAGTTTGGTTGCTCTAGCTCGTGCCATCTGTGAGATCTAGGCGTTCAAACGGACAGACGGACGGAGAGACAGACAGACGGACGGGCGGACGCACGGACAGACGGACATGGGTATATCGACTTCTCTATTCACCCTGATCATATTTAAGGTAAATTTGGGGTGTCTCCGATGACTTCTTCTATATGTTACATACATTACATACATGAAGAAACTTAACTATTGCAAGAACCTATTCAATTTCGACCGGAAGAGATTGCCAAAATCATAAAAGAGCCGTTTGCTTCATCTGTCAACTGTTTAACGTGATTACTAGACTGGGCCACTTCCCAGAGAGATGGAAAAAGTCGATCATCATAATGAAACCCAAGCCTGGCTAAGATCATACCGTTCTCCCATCAAACAGGTAGCGAGCCAAACGAATAACATCTGAAATTCGAGCCGCGGTTGAACATCGTGAGTGCTGCTCTGCAATATTTCTGTATGTCTCTAAGCATTCGACAGAGTTTGGCTCGATGTATGTACATATGTATCTTCTTATTATCTTCGCTATACAGCGGACATCCCCACTAGCAGACAATTACACAGTGCAACACAAAAAATGGAAACAACTTCTCTTTTCGCTTTTTTTGGAGTACATCCTGAAACTAGAGAAACCCCCAAAGGATTAAGCTCAAAGTCATCAATAAGGTAGTTTTTTTATATCCGTAATTTTTCCGCTCAAACCTGATTTTTTGGGAATAAGACCATTTTTATGGAGTCTACATATCGTAGACCGTTCGGAATTTCGTTTTCATATCTTCAGAAAAGTTTTGGATGTTGTCAAAGATAAATAAATTGTTGGAACAGACACCAAAAAGAAACTGTATCGAAACATACACTACTAGTTTGATTTTTATCATGAAATTTATTGCTCAGTATATAAAAGTTACAAAATAAGGAAAAAAAAGTTTCAATCGATATCCATTTGTTGTGGTTTCGATTTTTTTGGTGGTGGTTCAAAGTCATGGTCTGACTCTGTGTCGTCCGAGCTAGAAAGAGAATCCAGAGCTACATCTCAGTCAGTGCGTCCATCATATTCAGTGCCTTCCGGGTTTATTTATACTTATTCGCATCTACAACTTTGCACAAGATATTAAAAAAAATTGTTTGAACCGTTTACGATATGTGGACTTGATTACTCCAAAAAAAGCGAAACGAGAAGTTGTTTCCAGCCGATGACCTCGGAAATGTTGCACAGTGTTATTAAATCCACGTTTGCTGATGACACAGATATTCTCAGTCGTTCTAAATGCACTCAGCACTCGGCAGCCCAGCTTGCCCTTCCTCTTGTAACCGTGAAAAAATGGTTACCAGACTGGCGAATTAAAAAAAATGAACAAAAATGTAAACACGTAACGTTTACCCTAAATAGGAAAGATTGCCCCCAGTTTACACTAAATAACACTGTACTTCTGAAAGCATACACATTTAATTCAGAAGAACACACCTAAAGGTCAGTAAACTTCATTAAATCACCTCTTAGCCTGGATCTTAAGGTCCTACCATACAATGCCAGCAAGAGGAGCATCGACATCATCCAGAGAGTTAAGTCGAAGATTTTAAGAACTAAGGCACTGTGGCACGTTCGGAATGAAAACATTCAGAGAGATCTGAAAAAGATGAAATAATAAAAAATGTCTTGTAGTAAGTAACATCGCATGAGATTTATATTCATATCATTTGTCCAGGGAGTCCGGGTCTTATGGTTGTCTGCTGTCCCGATAAAACATTTTGAGCCTGTTGGGGGCTATTAATCCGGTCGGCGTCATGATCGGTCTGTAAATTCCCGTGCCGTAAGGGCGCTCGTCCGAGGCTTGGCTTAGAACAGGAACCGTGATTCCCGTCAGTATGGTGGTTGGCCTGCTACTGACGGTTGTCTTTACACCCAAACCATTTTGCTCAACATGTAAACATATTAGCTTAAGAAGAGAAGATTCAATATTTAAAGCATAGTTAAAAAAAGTGTCTACAGCCTGCTACTGACGGTTGTCTTTACACCCAAACCATTTTGCTCAACATGTAAACATATTAGCTTAAGAAGAGAAGATTCAATATTTAAAGCATAGTTTAAAAAAAAAGTGTCTACAGCCATTCATTTATAAGCTCCATTATGATCCGTTGGCTGTTAATTTGATCAATGCATGACCGATTTGGTCGATAGCGTGAAGAGCACGATTCCGCGATAGTTTTTGCATTTGGAGAGATCGCCTTTTTTAAGGAGAACGACTTTTTCATGGAATCATACCTCGGGGAACTTTTCTTTGACCCAGATTAAATTAAACATTGGCAGCAAGAGTTTCACCATGTGTTATGGACACACCTTCAAAACCTCTGCTTCGGTTCTATTGTACGGTGACGGTGGCGCGCACCTTATTCTGTTTTGGGTTTGTATCTGCGCGCTGTCAGCTTGAGACACAACTTGGCTGCACACTTCACTTCTGTGTTTAATACTTTTGTAAAATATTCTCTAATTTTTTTCGAGTGGTTCATTCTTTGTAGTAAGTAGGGTTCCTTTTTTGATCTTATCGGGAGAGAAACTGTACTACATTTTATGCTGATTTTTCGCGAGATATCGTACAAAGTTTTGATAATAACTGCTACTTTACGCTAAACCAGGCTCGCTACTAGGTGGTGATCAGAGCCTATTTTAGCCCTTCTTTTTGCGCGCACGTCTAGTAACCTATTTCGCCATTTTCTGCTTATACACATGTATGATTGATTTGATTCTTAGTCCTGTTGTCCAGTGAAATTCAAGTCGCATTTTGACATTTCCTATGAAAAGCAGGCCCGGATTTTCAATTTTTTTTAAACGGTGGAAAAGCTGAAAAATGCCGCCCCCGCCCACTTGTATTTATTTTTACCTTTAACATGTTGTCAAAAAAATCGCAAATAGAACACGTATTTGATATGGATGAGCAGTAGGTCCCAGGGCAAATTATTTTCACACAAATTCAAGTTTTGACTTGCCTCACGATACGTTGCACTGTTCTCAATGATTGAAACGATGTTGGACCTCGATCATTGATTAACAACAATACCAGTTTTTGTATATACGGCAATATACACACAAAAACCGATATTCACAAAAATGCATATATCTCACGAATCAATACACAGAAACACATCGCAATCGTCTTCAAACCACCGTATTGACAACCTCTAACATATTTGAAATTCATCGACGCGTTTATGAGAACATCCGTAACACGTAAAACGTTTCTTTTATATATATAGATTCCATTGGATTTTGTCTCATTGTTTTCAAAGTTTTGACCAAACCATCCTTAAGTGCGACGGAAGGGGCAAGGATAATATTTTCTTTCTGAATTTATATATTCGCTCGATTGATTTCGCGGAGAGTATTCGCTAAATAGTTAAATTAAGAATAAATTTAAAATCATTTATAGCAGTTAAGAGATGCCCTGCCTTTTCTGAAGCACGACAAGTTTGTTTAACTTCTTCTAAGGCTTCCTCTATTTCTGGCAAAAACGGCATTCACAGCAACATGTTTCGCCAACCATATCGTCTAACTATTTCTTTTTAAATTTGTTTAAACGTATTTTTTCATAATGTCCCACCTAGTAGTGGAGCCAACAAAAAAGCAATATACTTTTTAAATTAGTCCAAATAGGTTGATAGCTTCGTAGCATGATAAGGCAGAATGAACACCTACAAGATATAAGGAGTGGGCCAGGCACGGTACGAACTCGGCCAGCTTATACCTTTCTGCAATCCTGCATTGGACATTGTTCAATATCTAAATCATCAACTGCAAATTTTTCTAAAATCTGTTGACAAATGTCCTCTCTTGTCTTTCCCGCAAATTCTATGAAATTAATGAAACTTTCTTTTGTTTCACACACATCGCCAGTTCGTTTTAAATATAGAATTACCTGGAACATTTGTTCTGTATGGGATACATCTGGGATGCAATCGAACTTTTTTGCCTTCTTTGATGTCATTTAAAATGCTATTTCTAACTATTTTTGTCATTATGTCAATTATTGCATTCTGCATTGTCTTTAATAAATATGATACTTGTCCCTTTTTTAAGCGTTCTAATTGAAACTTAAGAGTTGAATCATGTTTGGCGAGCAGGGAAACACTGTCGTGGAGATAGATCGGCAAGGGAATTTTCGAATATGGCTTCATCTCTTTCGCACGCACGGACCCCAGACGCGTGGTGCCGCGATGTGCGATTCCTGTTCGTGCAGCAGTTCTCACTCCGCGCTCTGGGTATCGGCCGAGTTGATATTGCCATGAAATTTCTGTACTTGTACTATTATTATTATTATTCCGTGGTCAAATTTAAGTAAATGATGAGTTGTCCATTCGTCTGTAAGGTGTGAATTTTGCCCCTAGATCCGGGGCTGATGAAAAGTGTGCCTCCAATTGCTAGGTCATATGAGCTGCAAAGCTCTATCAAAATTTCGCCGTTGGTTTTGACCGTGCCAAGCCATTGCTTGCCCATAATATGCTCGAAATTTGTGTTATTACTGTTTTGCATTGAAATCTCCCATACGTATGATAATGTCGCCCTTTGAGGCTTGAGAGAGTTGCTAGACAGCTTGTTGTAGAAATTCATCCTACAGTCTTCGCCGGCTAGTTCAGTAGGAGCGTAGACTTCGATGATTGTTATGTTTCTTGTTCTGGAATGAGTTCTCGCTTTTAATATGCGTTCGTTTATTGGCTCCCAGCTAATGAGGGGAAGCCGACAATGTCCATTAGTTTAATATGGAGTCGCCTGCATTCCGCCGCGGCTTCCGCATTGATGTAAAGTCCTCACTTCCATGTGTGCTTATAACAAATAAGCTTTTTTAAGGTTTCTGCTATATTTGAACTAGTGTTAAGGTAACATTAATTTTGCACCTCCAAATCCGATGTGCGGGCTTTTTCTCTGGCTTCTTTTTTCTAGTAAGAGCTAGTCCTTTCATGACTAAACACATATAGGGGTAGCTAGCATAAATGGTTATTGAATCGCGCAAAATCCGCATTGATCAAATTTGGCTATGGATTTGTTCATCAGAGCCAAATAAATCAACTTACCAACAATTGTGATTCGAGGTCACTTGTAACCATAATTAGGTAGAGCCATTTGTATATTTTAGACTATTTTGCTGTATTTGTCCGATTTTGTTCATATTTGGCACACAGACTCGTAGAACCATAACGCATCACTCTGTTAAATTTCAAATGTAAATATTAAACGGTGTGACCAAAAAACTTCGAAAGCCTACTGCTAGGGATCGGGGAAAGATATTGACATGATTCAACAAACCTCATCTTCTGAGGAAATTTGCGCGACAGCTGGAAAAGTTTGGTGTCCCTAACTCTTCTAGTCTCCGAGATCAAGGCATTCATACAGACGGACGGACATCAATCGCTACCCGAGGTTATGATAAGCATTTTGGTATAAAAGATTTGGGGTCTGCCACGCCTCCTTCCGACCGTTACATACATTGCACAAATCTAGTATACCTTTTGTCCCTTATAGGTACAGGGTATAAAATCGTTTTTTACGAGCACATTTAAATGTATATCTAAAACGTTTAGATGCGGACAAAGCCCGAAAACATGGTATGGAGGATTACATAAGTGCTGATCCTTGCACCTTTGACCACGCAACGTTGTTTAAAACCTTGCAAAATCTGACACTTGAGTATCGATTAAACGATCCATACGCTTCTCTGGTAAGTGTTAAAATAATAATTAATTTTATAATGGCCAATGCTACATATTTAATTTTCAGGGCTGGTTTAGTCCCGGCCAAGTTTTTGTTCTGGATGAATATTGTGCTCGTTACGGCGTAAGAGGGTGCTATCGACATTTATGTTATCTCTCCGACCTTTTAGACCGAGCCGAAAAACAATACATGATTGACCCAACGTTGATTCATTATTCGTTTGCATTTTGTGCTAGTCATGTTCATGGAAACAGGTGAAGTATTTTTAATGGATTGTAGAAAATTACAAGACGAAATTTTTGATTGTTTGGTAGGCCTGACGGAGTCGGCAGCATTACTCATGAAGAAAAAGAAAAGTTTTCCGAAATTAAAGAACGCCTGAGACAGCTGCTAGAATTCCAAATAACTAATTTTAGGTATTGCTTTCCTTTCGGTCGGCCCGAGGGCGCATTGAAGGCGACTCTTTCACTTCTTGAGCGGGTTCTCATGAAAGATATTGTTACTCCCGTGCCGCCCGAAGAGGTTCGTCAAATGATCAAGAAAAGTTTGGAAACAGCTGCGCTTTTGAACTACACGCGACTATCAGCTGAAGCAAAAATTGAAGGTGTGTAGATAATAAAGGTTTAATATTGTAAGTTTCTTAAATTATGACACAGAGGACCTACGTGGTGAAATCATTGTTCCGGCTCCCAAAAAACTGGAGGATCTGATACATTTGGCTGAACTTTGTGTAGATTTACTTCAACAAAATGAGGAACACTATGGAGAAGTAAGTTGTATAATAAATTCAATATTTGTATAATTTGACTTTAGCGTTCTTTAAGAATAATATAAATAGGAATACAGAAGTGTACGTTCGATTTCATTTGAAAACAAATTTAAAATATTGACAATTTGGTGACAAAGTATAAGGAATTTTAACAGTATTTTTATTTTTGTAACTTTAAAATGTTATATATATATATATGCATATGTATATAAAACAAAGGTTTTTGTTTTTTGAAAACTAAAAGAGCTAGTGTTGGTATAAGCAGGATTTATCGCATTTTTGAATAGTTATGATCAAGTCTTTGTGATAATTACATTATATAGTTTATTTTCGATCTCTATTGCTGAAAGAACGCTCCCCGTGAAATTATAAAAAATAAATGAAATGGTGAACAAAATCTACAAAACAGCTGGCCGCCGATCTTGCCCGCTCATTAAACCAAGAATTTGCTGTTATAAAGATAGGCCGTCGGTAGCGTACTCGCTTCTAAAACCCAAGGTCGATAGTTCCTAGCACTGGCATCGCTAGCTCAAATACGATATTTGCCAAAGAGTATCTTTATTAATTAAAGACACCGCCGTTCGGATTCGGCTATGTAAACTGAAGGTCCCTGTTCGAAGAGAACTGTACATCTCCATGCCCCTCCTAGCGGCGACTGACACATAACGACGGCCAATGTTTTCTTTATTGAATAATTAGCAAAGAGCGTTCTCTAGTAAAAGTGTTCGAAACCAAATTGTACAATGCAGTAACACCAAACAAGTTATTTAAGCTTATTTAAGTTAATTAAACAAAATTTGTGTCCGTATTTGTTTAAATAATCGCTTAGTATAGATAATTATAATACCAAGTGATTTACAACCTATATTCCAATTGCATTTTTTTTAATGCAGTCCCTCTTTGAAAAAAATGAAATACAAAATTCAAAATCCAGTTCCCGGCCAAAAATTTAACACTACAAAATTGTAACACAATATTATAATATACCTAAAGCTATTAGAATTCTTAAAAAATGATCTTTGTTCAATAACTTAACCGCACGTAAAAAAAGATTGTTTTATCTTGGTATTGCATGTGCATTAAAACATGTGTCAGTAGGAGCGTCCAAAACTTAATTTAAAATAAAACGAAGAAAAATTAACAATTTGTATCAAAATTGTCCCTTTGGAGACATGTTTTTTAAATGATTTTTTAAAATGACGACCACGACAAGCGCATACCAATTTTTGAGCATGTGATTAAAATAAAAATAATTCCCTGTTTGACCCCTTAGAGAGGGGCATAGGGGATCTATATTTATAACTGTTTGAACAGAACACGGACCTACAGTTTATAGCCGAATCCAAACGGCGGTGTCTTTGAGCTAGCGATGCCAGTGCTAGGCAAATGCACCAGTGCTACTGCGGGGAATTGAACCACCGACCTTCGGTTTTAGAGGCGAGTATGCTACCACTTATGCTACCGAGGCCACGTGAGCATGTGATTAAGTTGATCAAAAGTTGTAAGCATAAAACATTTAAGGAACGCCCAAGAAGAATCAATAAATTAATTAGGATATTCACGCTTTGTGTTGATTTGACGAGTTGAAAAGGGTCTATCTGGATAAGGTACTGGAAACTGCCCCCAGCGATGATCCTTATCCGATTATACCCTTTGTTGAAAAAGGCAACAGGCCAATCAAAGAATGTATGTACAGCCCTGTTGAGCTTTTCAAAAACTTGAATTAAAAATTCCGTTAAAGCGTAAACTCTACTTTAATTAAACTTATTTCTGCAAAAGTTAAATTATTGCAAAGAAACAAACTTAAGTTTGGCTACAAACATAAGAAGGTGTGTTTGTCTACGTTTGCGAAATGCTGCAAATAATTATTCAAATTAAAAAATTTTTGCTTAAATTTGCCGATACTGAACGTAATGTCTATTTGGACTAAAGCTGTTGCAAAAGTGTTGCTTGGCTACGCACAAATTGATGTAGTTCTATATAATTATTAATACTTTCGCGTCGCGATTCTTCCAAATCAATTTCGTCCCCTTCAAAATAGTCCCCCCACGATATAATACACTTAAGCCACCGCTTTTTTCAGTCCTCGAAGCATGCTAAAAAGTCTTTTTCCGGTATGGTCTTCAGAGCGCGCGCCGATTCACGTTGAATGTCTTCAATCGACTCAAAACGGTTTCCTCGGATTGGTCTTTTGAGTATTGGAAATAGCTAGAAGTCACACAGAGCCAAATCAGTTGAATAAGGTGGTTGCGGAAAGATATTCGTTGCATTTTTAGCGAAAAAGTCACGATGAATCAGTTCAGTTTTTCGAGAAAATTCAGCATTTTTGATACCAATGAGACTTCATACGTTTGAGTCTCAAAACATCTTTTAAAATGTTTTTATTTGATCCTTTTGATACGCCAATTTCATCAGCAATGTCTCATAGTTAATCAACGGTTTTCAAGCACTAATTCTTTAACTTTTTGGATGTGAGCAAGATTCGTCAGTTGAGGTCGATGGCCGGCCGACCAGGGCGCTCTTCGTCTTCAACGCGTTGTTCCTTCTTTGAACAATTTATACCAATCATAAATTTTGGTAGAGCTCGGTCCCCGTAAGCCTTCTTCAACATTTTTTATGTTTCTGCAGCATTTATTCCATTCAGGAAACTAAATTTTCTGTGTTGAATAATTTCAGACATTGTAAACATCGCCAAATTCACTTTTTGTGCCGCACAAAAACCAGCGTAACTCAAACATTAATCAATATTTTGACATATAATTTTTAAGTTCCAACCAAAATTAAAAATTGAGGGAAAATGTTCACACGCGTAATTTAAATCGAAAAATTCCGACTAGTTTTTGGACACAGTAGTATTAAGCTTAATACAGCTCCGGCATTTTCAAATTCACATCTACATTTAACCTTTTATTACGTGCCGTTAATACAATTTGATTGTTTTAAGTTCGACGCTTTCATATGGCTAAACAATTACAAGATTCGCCGTTCTGAAAAGGCAGCGAAATACCATATTGTGCAACACTTTCTTAGTAAGTTAACAGCTAAAAAGGAGGAAGTTGATACGCAGGCTCGATTTACAGCATGTATTTGTTTTTGTAAAACTCCTCAACTTTTCAACTCCTCAACTCAACGCAAAGCGTAAGTAAAATAAAACAATTTCAATCAATAAAAATAATAAACAGGAGGCACGGAGGCTTGGTTCTAATAATAATTCAATTGTTGCGAGCTCACAACTTACTTACGTTTACTTCATTAACGTTTAAAACAAAAGTTGATAGGGCATATATGGATAACGAACACCATTCACTGTAACAGAAGCTCCTTTATTATTTGGAAAGAATATCGATGATCTGGTTGGATCCTGTGGCTTATCACACAGATACGACGTATCGCTCTGTAAAGTTTCAAATAAAAATATAATGCGGTGTATCTAAAAGCCGCTAGGGGGAATGGGACAAGATTCAACAAATTTAATTTTCAGTGCAGGTTATGATAAGCATTTTGGTTTAAAGGACTTGGGGTCCTCCACGTCTCCTTCTGTCCGTTACATACATTGCACAAATGTAGTGTACACTTTAAACCTGTAGGTCCAGGGTATAAACATTTTAAAACATGTCTAAAAATCGCAAATTTGCAGCAACTATTTGATGTGACTGGCACAATCATAAATCATATCAATTTAAGACACCGCCGTTCGGATTCATCTACAAACAGTAGGTTGCTATTCTCCCCAACCAGTCATAAATATATGCAAAAAAAGCGTTCTTTACAGTCGGGTGCGGACGACTTTAGGATACCCTGTACCACGATCTTGCAATAAAATCCGGTATATTACTTAAGAACACCAAGACACATTTGATTGCCAATTAGGTTACAACCAAAAACAACAACATACGAATTTTTAACCAAAAATGTTTTTTTGACTGATCGTTCCTATGGGAGCTATATGATATTGTCAACCGATTTTGATTAAATTTAGTACAGTGCTTGGGTACTCTAAAAAACTTCTGAATGCTAAGTTTGATTTTGTATAAAACAAGTTTTTTTTTGGCCGTTCGGTCCTATGGAAGCTCTATGATATATGTAGTCAACCGATTTTGATCAAAATCAGTATAGTGCTTAGGAACAATAAAAATATATACAATTATTGAGTGCTCAGTTTGGTTACGTTATCTTCATAAACAAACGAACTATCCATCTAAAACTATATTTTTTCGAGGGGCGCTAAGTAATGTAACATCGAGATCAAAATCGTAAAATAAACCTGTCTCCTATGGTTCTAATCTAAAAGTTTGGTTGCTCTAGCTCTTTCCATCGGTATATCGACTTCTCTTGTCATACTTATTATTATCGTTAAAAAAGCTTCATAGGCTATTCACACTGGGGCACATTTAACATCTAACAATTCCAACATCTTGTGGAAATGTTCCTATTTTATTATGTCCCGATGAAAATATATTCGATAATTTTTCTGTGCAGCTTTAAATTCGCTGCGAAATTGTAAGCAATGTCCACAAAAAGACTGGCAGCTTTGAATTCGTAAAAAGGCGCCAAAGCCTCATAACATATGTTTATGGAACTGGCATACAATTTAAAATTTGCGGCAATATATACATACATAGATAAAAAAATATACAAGCCGATCTAGCAAGCGTTCCATTCAGAGCTTCTAGTTTGATGAGTCGAAAAAAGTAAAAATCAATTTTGTACATTTGTTTTGTAGTTAACTTATTACAATTTAATATACCATAACAAAGCGTGGGTCATTAAAAAGTACGGGCGATGATTTGGCGGTGATTAACATATGTTTGTAAATCTGTTGCTTAATTTTGGTAACTAAATAATTATGGTAGTCAGGGACTTCTACTGCTGGTGACTTTATTTTAATGTAGCACTAATGTTATTAAACTAATAGTACATAAACTGCATATATATAAATATTTTAAGTTATGACTACTAAAATTTTGAAACCAGTGGTTTTTAGGCATTGGTGATGTCTAATGTACTCAAAGTACTTCATCACAACACGAACAAACATACAAACAGCTCGTGGCGCTTGCATATACAGTGCGCCACAAAAGTCGTAGTACAGCAGGCGATTTTATACTTAGAATGCGAATTCCTCCCAAATAGTTTAAATTTTCCAAAAAGTAATGATGAGGTTTTCTTAAATAAATATTTTTAAACAATAAACAAAAAAAAAACAATAATTCAATAACAATTAACAATAAAATTCTAAAAAAAACTAAAAAATGGCAGTAATTCAGCGCCACAAAAGTCATAGTACACTTAGACGGTATACCGAATTTACGTTGTTGCAGCTGGTTTGTTTTGGTTTTTGTAACGGGACTTTTTTGTATATGCTTTGCTTTACCTTTGTATGCGCGTGTGGGAATTTTCCGCTGCCAATATTTGCCTTATTAACTGCAAACGTGACGCGTAAGCTCCTTTCAATTGAAGAACGCAAAATATTATTGAATGTACACGTAAAAGATGGAAATTCGTGTTCCGAAATTGGAAAAATTTTGTCAAGACCCCGGTCAAGAGTCCAAAAGGTCATAACTCGTTTAAAAAACCAAGATTGGGTTAAAAACAAGCCCAGGAATGGTCTAACGTCTAGGGGCTTTGATTTCCAGTCGTTTTTTTTGCATTGTAATCTTTTTAGTCATATTTGTTATTTCTATTTCATACATCCTTGTATAATGTAGCTTTCCAAAGTCGGTACCGCAGGGCAATTATGATTCATGATTCAAATTTTGATCAAATTTGTTTGTATTTATGACTAAAAAAAAAACACTTTGTTTAAAAACATTATTATGAAAGCCGGCATATAAAGATTATCCATTTAAACTTGTAAATATATTTGCTCTGAGAAATGAATCCTCATTAAAAACAAACACTAAAAAAATAGTTAAAAGAAAACTTTACGTTTTGTAATAAAAAAAGAGGGACAGTCGTATTTCATATATATACATATGTATGTAGTTTGTAGGTACTTACAAGTAGAATTAATATACATATATCCTTTTGATTAACGGATCTTTTTCATTCGTTATTTTACAATGGAATGAATGTTGACCAAGACATAATAAATTCACGATACATACATGTGCTCGCGTATGCTTGAATACTTACGCAAATGCTAATCCAACCCATACGCACATGTATGGTTTTGTATGCCTGATTTATAGCTTCGCAAACATAATAAAAAGGATAAGGTTAAGAGTATCGAAGGCGGGGATGGCTCAGGAGAAGATGGCTTCAGGGATGCTGTTACCAGTGCCGGTGGTATCGTTACCGGCCATGGATGCTTAGACATAGTGGATTCAACCTCAAGGGCATTGGATGCTGGTGCAGCAACTAGTGATGGGCAACCTTCGTTCCGTTACTGTATGCCCACACACGCAGTCTACACACCACCAGTACCAACGGCACGTACTCCAGTTGACATAAATACAGCTTTTTTTCATACTTAACACTTAAAACAAGTCAAATTTTTAAAATTGCATACAATCAATATCTCATGGCCATTAAGCCATGTGCATTCAAATATTTTCACAAGCAATCGGGCACACAAACCACACACTTTGGGACGTATTGAAGTACATTTTTTGTTTGTCTTTCTCAATATTATTTAATGTACAATAACATTTCATTTTTACAAATGTAGAACGTAAAAATGTAATCCTATTGTTTTTTTAAATGCTTTTAGAACCATTTTAATTTTTACCTTAAAACGTTGCATGATAAAATTCAAATAAGCAAGCATTGCGTTTTATGTTAAATAACGATAAAATAACCTACAGGCTAAGTGAGGGTATATTAACTTTTATAACTGCACAATCGGTATTTTGGCATACATTACTCAAAATTTCAAATTGAAAAATATTTACATATAATTTGCAAATAAAAGGGCAATAATGTGCATAATGGTAGGAGGGGAAATTGTGGTACTATGTTATTAAAAAATATGTTTCTTCATCAAAAAGCGACAATTTGAACAGATTGTCTAGTCGACATAGCTAAATTAATTTTTTAAAGTCGTCCTGATCATTTTACAAAAGTTGTGTACCCTTATTCCTGTTCAACATAACAATATTTTGCACTAGTCTAGACCTTTTTCGCGGACTGAACCGGAAAAATAAATTTAAGAGAAACTATTTTTTATTTTTGAAATTTACTATGAACAAATTAATTTGATATTTTGGAACATGTATGGTTTTGCATATTTAACTACAATCAAAAAATATAGAAATACATAGTCCTATATACATATATAGTTCTATAATCTTTACTACAATTAAACTAATAAGCAAATTATTCAATTCACCTCTTATGCAAATAAGATAATTTTTTGATTTTTGTGGATTTTGGATTGTTCATGACTCTTTAAAGTTCAAAGAGTGGAAAAGGGTTTTGGTGTTTTTCGAAAAATTTGGTAAATGCCGTAAAATCGCTCATTTTTTTCGCAAACACTATTAAAAGTTTTTTTAAAATATATTCTCTGTACGACTATTCGACGATCAATAATTTTCCAGTTGTCAAACGTGCTAATATATTTTTAAATAAATAAACAATTAAAAATTTATTTCTTTATTTGATAACCTTGTACAAGTTATTTCGTATGCACTTGTGCAATACAACACATTTTTTTTTTCGAAGATCTGTTTTGTCTAAATTTAGATTATCTTACTCTAATTCCACGTTTTTTTAATGTTAATATACAAATTTTGTAATAAAAATATAAAATTAAACATAATTCATTCTAATGAACAGTCCAGTATTTTTTTAAAACATTAATAATAATTGTGAAGCAAATTTTTTTTTTTAATCTTTGTTGTTGATTAATATTAATTAATATTCCTCATTATTCTGGACGAGAAGAAGGCTAATAAAGGCTGTGTATAAAAGGTCCACGGCTTTCTTAAAACTGCTGGCAGAACTTTTCAAAACGGTTCCAATTTTTCTCAGAATCGAATTCAACAACATGCCTGATAATTTTACATTGTATTAAAATAGAGATCTCTCCTGCACTTACAGTAAAATAAAATTTTATAAATAATCCATCCATTATTTATAGATACGCAGTAATTGCTTTGTAATATTATCATTACAAAGTTTTAAGATAATTTATATATCTTTCATTATATTTATATGTTTAAAAAAATTCATATAAATTATTTCTCCTATAACTCCTTCTGTATATTACATACATTTACGGCTTGCACTTTGTATTATAAGGTACGGGTTATAAACATTAATTATTTTGATTTACTTAAGTTAAGAAACATTGATTTATCATTACCCGTGGCAACTATCAATAATAATGATACATTTTTAATCATCTTAATTTCGGAAATTAATAAAGTGTCCCATACGTATGCTACGTTTGATTTACTTTTTTTCTCTTGTCAGCATAAATATCCAGTGCTTAACATTTTGTATATGTGTATATATTTCTTCATCTACAATTTGTGCCGCCTAGTAGTCATATTTTTATTTAATTATGCAATCAGCACAGGCCTATACATTACTGAATAGTTTTAAAATTTCTGATATAGTATGTTATTTGGTTCGTTAAAAGTCATTTAAAACCTGAGACGTTTACTATTGTCAGATATATTGACTTAGTCGTCCAATAGCGTACTGTATTGGCAAGAATACTCCAAATATCGCCGCCGATTTCAGAAAATGTTGTAATTAAAAATAATCTCGCAATGTAACTTTCTTAATAACATATATTGTCTTGGGTTTTATCTTTAGGCATTTGCCTGGTTCAGCGACCTTCTTGTTGAGCATGCTGAAATTTTTTGGTCACTTTTTGCTGTGGACATGGATCGCGTTTTATCGGAACAAGCACCTGACACATGGGATTCATTTCCTTTATTTCAAATCCTTAACGATTACTTGAGGGCTGATGGTAAGTGTACGATAATGTAAATATGTGTAAAACAAAATTTTAGATAAAAAAAATGGCGTATGTAAAAGTCGGGCGCGGACGACTTTGGGATACCCTGTACCACTAGCTTGCAATAAAATCCGGTTCCTTTACAAAAAACCAAAAACAGAAGAATTTTTATACAAAACATTTTTTTATTGGCCAATCGTTCCTATGGGAGCTATATGATATAGTCAACCGATTTCAATAAAATTTGACATAGTGACTAAATACCTTAAAAAAGATCTGAATGCTGAATTTAGTTCAAAGATCTTTACAAACAAATGAAACACATCGGATTTTGTATAAAAAACTTTTTTTGGACCGATTGGTCCTATTGGAGCTATATGATATAGTCAACCGATTTGGATTAAATTTAATACAGTGCTTAGGAACTATAAAAAACTCACGATTATCAAATTTGGTTCCAATATCTCAATAAACAAACGAAACACAATAAGATCGGCCCTATGGGAGCTATATGATATAGTCAACCGATTTGTTAAATTTGGCATATTGCTTAAGTGCTCTAAAAAAATTCCAAACGCCAAATCTAGTTACGATATCTTTATTAAAAAACAAAATATAGCGAATTTTGATTTAAAAAAGTTATTTTGGCCGATCGGTCCTATGGGAGCTACATGATATAGTCAACCGATTTTGATCAAATTTAGTACAGTACTCGGGAACCATAAAAAATATACAAAAAAATACAAAATTTGGTAACGATATCTTCATGAACAAACGAAACCTTTTTTTGTCGAGGTCGTCTCAAACACCCATATGGGAGCTATATAATTTATCCCCGATATCAAAAAAATAAAATATACTTGTCTGCTATGGAATAATATGGGATCTAATGTGAAAGTTTTGTTACTCTAGCTCTTACCATCTCTGAGATCTAGGCGTTCAAACGGACAGACGGACATGGGTATATCGACTTCTCTATTCATCCTGATCATATTTTAGGTAACTTTTGGAATGTCTCCGACGACTCCTTCTATATGTTACATACATTTTCGGCTTGCACAGACTTAATATACCCTTTGCACCATACGGTACAGGGTATAAAAAGGAAAGAATATAAAACAATTGTAGACATTTTTATAATTAACTTATGTAATTAATAGTAGTTTGTTATTGTCCGAGCCAATTGTGGTCAGTGTCAAAAAAAGTTGAAGCGGCAACATAAAACAACTAACAGACTCCTACCCGTTGTAGGAATTTCTAAGTTAAATTTCCGGACTAAAATGGAATAAATGTAGCCAGTTTTAATTTTAATTATGATTAGGAGACGTGTACCGGATGCCAGGCCAACGGATATTGGGATCCCAGTTTAAACTGCGTAATGCAAAAAGTGGAAATGGTTTCTGCTCAGATTCAATACGAGCTTGATGCTATCTGTATTGAGTCTACCAAGCACAGGAGCAAAGTACTGGTCGTATAAGAATCGCTAAAATCTTTTGACGTAGCCCAGAACATACTTGGCTGTATTCAGAAGTAACGGCGTGAAGCCTTAAAATGAGAAACAAAGCCTATGATCATTACCATCAAACAACATTTGGCAGATCATTTATGAACAGTGTAAAAAAAAACCTAGGTAGTCACCTAGTCAGGTGGCAACACTCAGGCAACACTAGAAAATGCATGTACAATTTCGAACACAGTGGACCTAACCATAATTCTTCTTTAGAGATGAGACTTATATTTTTTTATTTTGTTACATCATTTAAAAACCTTTTTTTTACCATCTATTGTTTTTTTTATGGCTAACTAAACTTATTAGAATTTTTATTTATATTTTATTTTTTTAAATATGCTATTTCTGTATAGCTTCGTTAGTTTAAAATGACTAACTACAGAATTTTTAGTAAATAAGAAACATTTTTTTTTTTTAATTATTTTTTTTTGTCACTTTCAACTGCAATTAACGTTTGAAAAGTGTTTCACTCTTCTAAATTCTAATTTGTTATAAGCTCATATTCCTTTGCAACAAAAAATGCATTTGTAGAACTTTTAAGGCGTTATGATATTTGAAGGAAGTAACTTTGTAATTTTGTAAGCACGAAAAATTATAGCTTAGGTGAGTTTGTTTTGATTATTTTCTTCCGCAATGACGGATTGACGCTAAAACACGCAGCACATCTGTTTAAAAGGAATAATGGTTTTTGTATGCATTGCGTATTCAAGCTTTACATACATGCATACAAGGGACATTAATTCGAACAACACGCAAAACACATACAGTCCACTACACAGCTCAGGCGTTTGCCCTCTCTCACATTTTTTTTACTCACACAAAATTAAGGCGCTCCGCCGGTACTCTAAAATTAGTTTACAGTGGGTTTGGTGTTGCTTAGTTGGCTACAAAATATGATCGTGTGGCGCAAAGAACGTTGTAAAGTAGGCGCGGGGAAGCAAAAAGTGTCAAACACTTGACTTCAGCAAAGCACAAAATATGCTTGTGGGAGAAATTTGAGAGGGTTACACGGATAAAGCCGCAGCAATACGCCACAGTTACATGTTTATTTGATTATTTTTTTTCCTAAAAGGGTTCCTCACAGAGAGGTGGGGCACTGCGACCAAAAGGTCTTTTGTACCATACCCTTAATTTAAAGCAAAAGACTTTCCGCATGAATAGCAAGCAGTAGGTCTTTTGTTGGTATTGACCTAAGGTAGAAGGAACTAATCCGTTCCTTTCCCATGTGGCAGGATCTGTCCCATACCAGCGCTGGGCAGTCACAGAGAATATGTCTGGTGGTTTCATCGTCTTCTAGACAGAGCATGGACTCTGAAGAGTCCGATAGGCCAATAGTAGATGGTATCTAACAGTCTGGTGGCCAGATAGTTAAGCTACCAGAAGCTTTAGGTCCGCTCTGCCAACACCTTTTGTCGTGATCGCATCCAGAGGTTTGACAAGCACTTTTGCTTGACAAAACCCCGGAAGGGAGAACCAGTATCTCCTATTTTCTCCTGTGGCCCATTTGTTTATCATGGTTTTGATTGTGAAACAAACCATACCACAAAACGGCGTAGGAGATGCAGTCAGGGTGGAGGCACCCTTTCATGCTAGATCATCAGCGATAGTGTTACCATCCAACTGTCCATCCCAACTGTCCATATGTCAAAATAGCGGAAAACCCTACGGGGGGAGAAAATCGATATTTTGGGGAATTGTGTAAAAAAGTGAGGTGGACCGAATCGTAATATTGGATCGCATAGGCCGGAAATCATATTATATCAATGGTTTGCCAAGGGATTAAAAAACATCTTTAACGGTATTAAAAAAAATAAACGACAAGGTATAATTTTAACATATGTTAAGAACGAATAGTTTGCCATTAGCGGTATGTGCAAGTGTCTTGCATGTTTTATATCTGGTCCCAGCGGAGCGGGAGACACGGAATAGCACTACTTATGAAGGTTTAAATGAAAGTAAAAGTGAAGTCTAAAGATGTTGAAGCTATCTGTGTTTTTTTTTTTGCAATTGAATTACAAATACAAATTTTGATATTTTATTTGTATTGAAAACTAGCCGGCCTCCGCTGCGCTAAATTTGCTCGAACTGAAAAGAACATCATAATTGTGGTAACAAATTTTAATGGCGTAGTAACCTTTTTGATTTAGTTTAATTGATTGGTTTTTCTTTTGGTTTACTTTCACGTTGTTCAGATCTAAAATGAATAATATAAGTAATAACATAAGAATAAGTGTATCGATGCCAGACGAAGAGGATGTGCCATTTGATTATTTTGAGCAGTTAAACATGAAATATCCGACAGCTGAAACGTTCAATTTAAATTGGAAATGCAATCTCTTTCACGATGATGTTCGTTCTTCACTCATAAACTTTCAAAATGTGAAAAATCTCAATTTGTTTCTGGAAGACAATTTCAAGCAAATACCGGCCACGCCACCATTTATGTTTCCAAACCTGCAATCTTTCCGATTGGAAAACATAGTCCGATTGACCGATGAATGGATTAACTTCATCATAAAATTTTCAACCATTCGCCATCTTTACATTTTAACCATGTTTGATGGAGATTTGGACACCATGATTTCAGCAATAGCCGATAAATCAAATTTTCAGAATGATTGGTCTTCCGAAGTTTTTGTGAATCATTTGTCGCGGCGTTGCTGGGTGGTTTTCTTCATTTTGTTGAATCATTAATCTGTATGCATAATAGTTCATGGTGCTAACTTTTTTGTTTGTTTCTTCACCTGCGATAATGATAGCAAAAGTAAAAAAATAGCAACTCTAAGTTGAGGTCTTTTATGATTGAGTTCAAATATGTATTCACTCACCATTTGACGGGTTAATCATTTTGATATTTAATTGATAGCCATCCTCGCCATGGCAAAATAGTATTGGATATTGCAAAGCATCATAGGAATGATGCGTTTCTGACACGCGTTGAAGTTGATTATTTTTTCGTTGAAGCACAATGTCGCGCGATTGGAAGTCTTCTCCAACAATCACTATGGCAACATCGTCGATTGTTGGAGCATTAAATCTTCTTGAGTGTTCACCAATAGGCGTCTTATCAGCTCGAATAACAATATAATGATTGTCGGACGGCATTCGATCTATTGCTGTTCGGAACAATTGAACTAAATCATTGTGTTCATGAAACAAACGTTGTAATTGTGCAACTATTTCTCTTTTTGTGTTACAACCGATAGCACACCGAAGATCAACTTCGTCGGTCGAATTACCAATGAAATATATTTATAGAAATTGATTTTCTTCATCTGCGAAAGGCAACAATGAGCCTGCTCTTAATCGATTCAACTCATTCCTTTGTGAACGTTGTTCCTCAGCTTCAGCTGTTCATTGGGATGATTGCAATTGAGCTCTACGCGAATTTCTACCAATGTTACGTCTTTTTGGCGGCATTATGTGCAAATATTGATCTGATCATATGTATTTTACACAGAAATCAAAACATGAATTGCTTATGATTTTTGTGTTTCCTTTCGACACGTTTTTTTTATAAGAAGGTTTTTATAAACTCTATAACAGATACGAAAAATGTATTCAAGTCGAAGGTGAGTATGTAGAAAAATAGTTTGTGAGTCAAATAATTAATAAATATTCATTTTGTAACCTAAAAATTTTTTTGTACTTTTTTTTTAAAATTAGGGAAACTTCCTTTTTGAATACCCCTCGTAGTAAAAAATGTTCATAAAATTATTTACAGTGCTTGAGAATTATGAAAAACTGAAATATTTGTACATTTTCGCAACATTTTGCGAATTTAAAAAAAGGAAAAAATAAAAAAAGTATTAAATTTAAATTAAAACTAGATGTCAAAAATGGATTCCTCGACCCCAAAAACCCCTAAATACACATTTGGCTAGAGAAAAAATTTGGGTTTTTTGTCCATTTCAATGCAATGTCTAACTCGATTTTGGAATCTTCTTATATATTGATAAAAAAAAGTGTATGTCTGTTTGTCCGGGGTTGGATGCCAAACCCTTTGTCCGATTTTAATGGGACTTTTTTTAAAATGTTCAGAAGCTTCTTGGGCAGCGAATAGGCTATGTAATATGATTGGAAAATTTACAGAAAAATTAGAAAATTGAAAATACTAAAAGCGACAATTTCATTTTCCAATAAATTTTTTTTTTTTTAATTTAGGTTGGCATTGTGTACATTGTCAGATTAACTAATATTTTTTAACTACCCTCCTAAAATTTTTCATTGTTAAGTCAACCTTCTTTCAGTTAGCATCAAACGTTTTCAACAAAAAACAAGCGAAACCACAAAAAAAAATAAAAGTTAAACAATTTAAAGTGAATTAAAGTGAATCCGTGCAAAAGAGTCGTAGCAGACCACGTCGCTTCCTCTTAACTAACTTTCGTATAATATTTCATTATCAAGTCAACCTCAAATAAGTGAGCACCAAATTTTTCAGCAAATAAAATTTATTTTATTGGTTGGACGCGAAACCCTTTGTCCGATTTTAATGGGACTTTTTAAAAATGTTCAGAAGCTTCTTTATAAACCTTATTTTTAGATTTCATACAGCGAAATGCCTCTTAGGCGAAGATCGTCCCTTAGTTCGTCAACAAGTGCAGCCCGAAGGAAAAAGCGTCTGCGAGCGTCAGAGACTGAAGAACATAATTCAGTGAGATTAGAAACTGAACGCTCTAGAATAACCCAGTCTCGAGCTTCTGAATCAGAAGAACAACGTGCAGACAGAATGGAAATAGATCGTTCTCGAGTTGCCCAGTCTCGAGCTTCTGAAACGGAAGATCAGCGTGCCCGTAGACTCGAGAGGATGCGTATGCGTACAAATTCAACTCGACGTTCAGGAAATATTGAGTTAAATCTGGGTGCATTTCATTATAATGCGAACTTCGATTACAGTTTGCATCCAGCTGTCAGTATCGGCAAAATGGATAAAGTGTGCCGTTTTTGTTGTTCTCTGAAGTTTGACAAAAAAACATTAGGAATGTGTTGTGCTAATGGGAAAGTTAAATTGCCTGCTTTGCTCCCACCACCTGACCCCCTGTTGTCTTTGCTTTCGGGTCATTCTCCGAATTCAAGTCACTTTTTGCGCAACATTCGAAAATACAATTCGGCATTCCAGATGACTTCATTTGGAGCAGGAAAAGTTTGTATAAATCAGTTCATGCCGACCTTTAAAATTCAAGGACAAATTTACCACAGCGTAGGATCTTTGTTACCGGTTCAGGACGCTGAACATAAATTTTTACAAATTTATTTCATGGGTGACGAAGAAGCACAAGTCGATGCACGTTGCAATACCGGCACTAAACGAGAAATTATATGTTCTTTGCAAGCACTTTTCCATCAGCATAACTCATTAGTAAGGATTATGAATATTGGTTTTTGTGTGAACATACTCCTCCGAAACGGCTAGACCGATTCTCATGAAATTTTGTGTGCTTATTGGGCAGGTCTGAGAATCGGCCAACATCTATTTTTCATACCCCTAAGAGATAAGGGTTGCCACTCCTAACATTTTTTTTTCATTTATCGACTATACCTTTATGGTGTGTTCACGGGCGCGAAGTTAGCCGCAAAGCCTTCCACACTTCTGTTTCGCGGCTTTCGCGGACGGCGCGTTACGCAATATTTTTCAATCTGTGGTTTGTCTTGAGTGAACGTGAAAAAATAAAAAAAAGACATCCTGTCGCCATTATAGGTTAACATTATTATTATCTCCATCAAACATGGTTAAAATGTAAAGATGGCGAGTGGTTGAAAATTGTATGATGAAATTAATCCACTCATCGATCAATCGTACGATGTTTTCCAATCGGAAAGATCCCAGATCTAGACGAGCGAGTGAAGCGAGGGTGCCGGAGCGCAGCGGAGGCCGGCTAGTATTTAATAAAAAAAAACCTATTTTGTAAAAGTGGCAGACTCGAAATTAATTTTAGACCCATAGTTTCTTGGGCAAAGTTGAAGGACTCAAAGAATCAAAATCGTTGCGAGCCCCAAAACGTCTTTTTGGCTATGGAGCCAAATTGACCATAAAAGGAGAGTAGAAAAATTAGTGGGGCGATAAAAAATTACATGTTTGGTTAACCCTAGCCTGGCAAAAAAGTCGTTTGAAATCTAGAATATGCCTGAATACTAAATTAATAAAAGAGGCATCAAAGGCATTAATTTCTTTTATCGAGGGCTGCGAACAGAGCATTTTAGAACGATTTCACTTTTGTCAAAATATTTATATATATTCTTACTAGCCGGCCTCCGCTGCGCTCCGGCACGCTCGCTTGTCGGGCAAAATGCATTGGCACCTCCATACAACAATGCCATTTCTACACAGTATATGGGGTATACTAATTTGTTTCATTTGTGTATTTTTTAATTGTGCATGTATGTCGACATTCTGACATTTTGACATTTGTTTGAGAGAGTCGCTGATGGAAAAGGAATCGTATTTTTTAAAGCAAGAATATTGAATGTGGTAAACGCAAATAAATAATCATTATTTCATTAAATTTGCTCGAACTAGAAGGAACATCATAATTTTGGTAAAAAATTTTAATGGCATATTAACTTTTCAGAATGATTTAGTTTATTTGATTGTTATTTATTTTGGTTTACTTTCACGTTGTTCAGATTTAAAATGAATACACTAAGTGTATTCTCATGAAATTTTGTGTGCCTCAATAAAATAAAATTTATAACGTTTATAATTTTTGTGTTTCCTTTCGACAAAAACAATTAACTAAAAAATATTAGTTAATCTGACAATGTACACAATGCCAACCTAAATTAAAAAAAAAATGTATTGGAAAATCAAATTGTCCTTTTTAGTATTTTCGTCGCAATTTTGTTATATTTAAACCTTTCCTGGACTTCCACGAACCAAGACCAAAATTAGCTAAATCGGTTCAGCCGTTCGTGAGTCTACAGAAACATTTTTGAATTTTTATATACATACAGTGTGCCACAAAAGTCCTAGTACAGCAGGCGATTTTACACTTAAATGCGAATTCCTCCCAAATTGATTAAATTTAAACAAAAAAAAAAAACAATTCAATAACAATTAACAATAAAATTCTAAAAAAACTAAAAAATGGCAGTAATTCAGCGCCACAAAATCCATAGTACACTTAGACGGAATACCGAATTTACGTTGTTGCAGTTTGTTTGTTTTGGTTTTTGTAACGGGACTTTTTTGTATATGCTTTGCTTTACTTTTGTATGCGAGTGTGGGAATTTTCCGCTGCCAATATTTGCCTTATTAACTGAAAACGTGACGCGTAAGCTCCTTTCAATTGAAGAACGCAAAATATTATTGAATCTACACGTAAAAGATGAAAATACGTATTCCGAAATGGGAAAAATTTTGTCAAGACCCCGGTCAAGAATTTCAATGTATGTTTTCTGATCCATAGTGTCACCTATAAATTCCAAGCTCTCGACGCCTGCAGCACCCATACAACCCGAAACCATTTGACCACCACTACCGTGCTTAACCGTCTTAATTGTGTATTTGGGTTTGTAGGCATCTCCAGGCCGCCGCCGAACCCTGTAGTGCCCATCTGATCTAAAAATGTTATATTTCGACTTATTGGAGAATAAAACTTGGCGCTAGAACGTGCCTGTACGTTTTAGCAAACGCAAGTCGCTTAAGCCTGTTTTTCTTTGTGGCATGTGGCTTTTGTCGTGGTGTGTACGAGCAAATTCCGAACTATTTTATGGTACTTCGAATGGTTTCCGGATGCACAGTCTTTTGAAGTGTTGTCGAGATAATCGAACTGATTTTTACATCGCTTTGGAAAGGGTCTTTGTCTATAATATGTTTAACGCTGCGTTTGTCTCTATTATTTAATTTCGTCGGATGAGCTGCAACAACGTAAATTCGGTATACCGTCTAAGTGACCTATGACTTTTGTGGCGCTGAATTACTGCCATTTTTTTATTTTTTTTAGAATTTTATTGTTAATTGTTATTGAATTGTTGTTTTTTTTTTGTTTATTGTTTCAAAATTTTTATTTAAGAAAACCTCATCATTAGTTTTTGGAAAATTTAGTGTAAAATCGTCTGCTGTACTATGACTTTTGTGGCACACTGTATGTATATACATTTATAGCTAAAAGAATTCAAATTTCGTATTTCTTATTTATTTTTAAAGATTTAATCAAAAATATAGTACTGAATCTATTTTAGATTTAGTTAGTTTAGCATACGCTAATTAGTCTGATTGTCGATCTGATTGTCACTCATTAATTTAATTTGTGACGCTCAAACCTAATTATGACACTTAATTAATGCAACTAATTTTCTTTTTCAGATAATCTACGAAGTGGACGGTTTCACCAGCATCTCCGCGATACTTTTGCCCCACTAGTTGTTCGTTACGTAGATCTGATGGAATCTTCTATAGCTCAATCGATCCATAGGGGTTTCGAAAAGGAGCGTTGGGAAAGCAAAGGGTATGTAAGATTGCGAAAGTTAATGCAGCACATAAAACATAATTATAATAGAAACAAAATTAATGTAAGTAAACATCTTAAAAAAAGTAAACGCGATTGTACTTTAAGTGCAAAATTAAGGTTTTAGGGAACACTAAACTTTTAAATAACACGATTAATAATAACATTTACCTTTTACATTTGATGTGTTTAAGACGATAGAGGTCTGAATTTACAAAATTAAAGCAGAGTAAGGCATTCCTTACTTTTACATTTATTTCATTAAACAATGGGGTTTGTTTGTATTAAATTTGTGTAAATGAAACATACGCATCTCTTTGGTCTGATTTATAATTCGATTTGTTGAGAAAATAATTCTCACTATGCAAACTTTTTGTTTCCCCCCATATATGGCCACACATTTTAAATTCTGGGCATATGAGGTTTTGGCACTTAGTTTCGAATTGAAACAATAAGTTTGCATTTTCGCAGCGAATGACAAAAATTAAAGGTGCTCAGAAAAGTAATCGAACAATTTCTTATTGGGACCCAATAAAATGGGAACATTTTCGTAAGATGCAAATTCATACGCAATATCTACGTAACATTTGTTCCCCAGTGTGAATAGGCTATAATAATTTTTGTTGTTTGTAAATAATCAAGAAGAAACACTTCAGATATGTGTAATAATGAATTTATTTATTTTATAATCAATGACATTACTTTTGGTACTAAAGAGTAATTTTTGTTTGTATTTTTATTTCACAAGATTCTTGTTTTGAGAAATAAAAAGACGAAATGCTACAAATGTCTTATTTATTAATTTTATTTTTTCAGCTATGAATTAAAAAATAAAATTTCTGTATTTAACCATAAGAATAAATAGTAGGTAAAGTAGTTCAGCATGAATTCTTGGGTATGCCTGCAACTACAATTGTAACAACATAAATTTACCTGGATGAAAAAGAGTAAGAACTTGAAGTATATCTGCTTCGTCTCTAAGCCGCACTGCTGGGTTTCTATTTTCAGAGGGTATGCTTCGGGCTCCTCACAGCACATGTTTTTGTTTGCCTTGATGGCCTTTTGAGATCCAGCTTTCGAGCTTCTGCAATTTCAGAGCTTAACCAGTATGCCACGACCACTTCTTTTGCTCACCATCGCAGGCCATTTTAATTTCTTGCGATACGCCCTTGGCCTGCCTCGTCATCGAAGATATATCAACAGAAATGGACCAAATTAACCAGAATGTTTATTCCATGGAGTTGGAGTCCATTTATTTTATTATCACCTACAAATAATTTTGGTAAACAGATTCCAAAAAATGCAAATTAGAACAAATTTCCACGACAAGCACTGAGTGCAATTTTGACAATAGCCAATACTATACTAATTTATATAACCATATTATTGCAGCGCGGTTGCATCAACTTTTAGATTTCAGCTTACATATTTGCCAATTTGAAGTTTATTGCAAGCAACGCAAATAAAGTTTTTGATTAGAAATTGTATTTTTTTTTTGCTTTGCAAATGACAAAACGCCTTAACCCTAACCCCAATGGTCAGTTTTCGTATGGATGGCATTAGAAAAAACAACATTTACAGTTTTTGTTGATTTTGAAGATTTTTTAATCGATATTTTCTTCTTGGCATCAAAAACGACGTTGAATTTTAAAATTCCCTCCATAGGGTAGCTTCACAGTGATGCCACTGATGCTTTTGTATTTTACACAGTAATTCGACATACTTTTCAGGAGAAGCAAAAAACAAAAATAAAAAAGTTCAAAACTTGTACATTTTATTTTTTTGTTTTAAAATTTATTTTTTTTGCATGCTCTCTCATTTTGACGCTAAATATATCGAAATATATTTGTTACAATCGATTCCAAATTGAGTAATTTATCTGTAATAAACAAAAAATTATATTACTTTTTTGTCAATTTTGAGGTCCTTACCCCCAAATTCTTCTCGGCAGAAGCGTTTAGCCATTTTTTTTTGATTTTCTAGTAAATTAGATTAAGTTGGCTTTTTCAGGTATCAAACTTCTCCATATTTGCTTCTACATTAGGTTCTTTTCTGATGACCGAAACGAACTCATTCGCTCTTTTAGAGTTTCTGAACAAGTCAAATAATTTTAAGCTTAGCAAAGACAACGTTACATTTATTAAATCAATGCTACGAATTAAATTTAAATTATTAATTGTAAAGTCAAAACATGTTTTCAACCCGACCTTCGTTTTTAAAACGACTTAAGACAATTTGGATACTTGACTGGGGTCTTGACAAAATTTTTCCAATTTCGGAATACGATTTTCCATCTTTTATATGTAAATTCAATATTATTTTTCGTTCTTCAATTGTCAGCTCCTTACGCGCCATGTTTGCAGTTAATAATGCACATTTTGGCAGCGGAAAATTCCCACACGCGCATACAAATGTAAAGCAAAGCATATACAAAAAAGTCCCGTTACAAAAACCAAAACAAACCAGCTGCAACAACGTAAATTCGGTATACCGTCTAAGTGTACTATGACTTTTGTGGCGCTGAATTACTGTCATTTTTTAGTTTTTTTAGAATTTTGTTTGTTGTTGAATTGTTGTTTTTTTTTTTTGTTTATAGTTTAAAAATATATATTTAAGAAAACCTCATCATTAGTTTTTGGAAAACTTAAACAATTTGGGAGGAATTCGCATTTAAGTGTAAAATCGCCTGCTGTACTATGACTTTTGTGGCACACTGTATCTAGGAAAGCCGTTATTTTATGGCCATTGAGCCTATTTAACTACCGCAGTTACATAGCCATTTTTGCTAATCTTTAATTTATAATAATATAAGCGACGACACGCCCTTGGACATCAAATTAATGTTGTATTAATCGATTTTTCAGTACCGATCTACTCATAGAGCTAACTTTTGCAGGTTCCTTACCAGATTGTGCCAATTCTTTTTGCGATAGTTCTGTGTTTCGTTTTCATTGTTAGTAAACATATTTCTTTGATATTTTTTCTAGCTATTTAACTTTAAATAATGTTATTTTAAAAGAAATCTTTTTCGGCTAAAGGTGGTAGATATATTTTCTTAATAAAATTGTTTGTAGTAAAATAATAAATCATTGATTCAAACACAATGATTTTTTGTACTGAAATATTTTCAGCAAATTCTCTGGCGTTGCCATACTCTTGTTGCAAAGCAGTCGACAAAAAGTTGCTTGTGAATGACGGCTGCGGTCCCTTTGGCTTTTTTACTCTCATAAAACAAAAGCGCCGTGGCAGAAAACATAAAATCAGTTTAGTTCGCGATCAAAACAATATTGCAATATGTTTGCAAAAACACAAAAACGTTAAATAGTCACTGTGCTTGAAACAAACAAAAAATTTTATGTAATAGACAATTTTAGAGTCAATAATTTAATAACTGCCCCTTCACACGAAAAACCATGCATTGAAAATCATTTCCAATATTATTGTTTGTATATGTGTATACAAACTCAAAACGTGTTATTAAAGGGTTTAGTGTGAACGAGACTACTTTCGTAAAAGTCCAATTTGGAATTTGATGGAGGTTATGACTACAACTGGCAAGACAGTTATTCCTTGTAAACATTTACAGATTTTCTTAAATTTCTGGTTTATTTATTGAGGATTGATTTCTTCAGCAAAGTAAATTTTTAACTTCTTTCATTTTAAATGATCATCAAAGCCGCTCATTTTTTCTATTTCCATTTCTGTGAAACTATAGGATTAACTCTGCATTAAACCCGGCAGCATTAAACAATGCGGCCCAGGCTCTTAATACCGCAGCTCTCAACCCGGCGTCGCTGCTGAGCGGCAAGAAAGATCTTGTTAATTTTTATGTGCCGAAGCTCCCGAGACGGTCAGCTCCAGATGATACGAGGTTTTTAAATAAAGCGCATAAAACTTATAACTTAAAAATGCATTTTGTTTTTCTGCAGTAATTTTTTTTTTATAGCAATAAACTAAGCCTTTATCAAACTGCTTATCACTCTTATTGCAATAGTTACATTTACTACAAATATAATTCACTAATGTAAAATGTATGCATACTACCATATCGTACATATCCAAATCTCTTATTTTCCAGTTCCAATGTGTAGCCGATTTAACAAAATATATTATAAAAATATACTAATAATATGTATACATATTAAACAATTACACTAGTCGACTTATATTTTATGTTAGGGCAATGTTTCAGCATTCAAAATCCTTTTTTTTTATTACTTAGCTTGTTTTTGTATGGCTATTTTAGTGAAAAAGGACATTTTTCAAAATATGAGGTCATAAGAATTACTAATTCGAATTTTACGAAAAATCGCCTTTTTTAATTTCTATAAATAAAAAATATATTCAAATATAGATGAGTTTACTACTTTTTAACGGATAAATGCAGTTGAAAGTGAAAAAAAAAATCTTTAGAAAAAATTTTTATTTTTTATTTTTACTAAAACTTCAATAAATCAGTCAAGACGACAAAGACGACACTATACAGAAATATATATATATATATTAGGTTGTCAAAAAAGTCTTGCGGTATTTCCGCAAGCTTGTCTTTGCAAGCGCGTAGTTCTAGTTGTATTCGTCGCATCGGTTCACGCTAGAGCTTTTTGGAAAGCTCTTTCCAAGTGCTAACATGTGTTTGATTAATTGTTGTTTGCTTTTAGTCGTTCGTGAGTTATAGCGTCGTCAAAATGGAGCAAAATAAAGAGAAAATACGGCATATTTTACAGTACTACTACGATAAAGGCAAAAATGCATCTCATGCTGCCAATAAAATTTGTGCAGTTTATGGACCCGATACAGTTTCCATTTCCACCGCACAACGATGGTTTCAACGTTTTCGTTCTGGTGCAGAGGTGATCGAAAATGCGCCACGGTCCGGAAGGCCTGTTGTCGAAAATTGCGATAAAATCGCTGAATTGATCGAAAGAGACCGGCATAGTAGCAGCCGTAGCATCGGCCAAGAGCTGGGCATGAGTCATCAAACCGCTATAAACCATTTGAAGAAGCTTGGATTGAAAAAGAAGCTCGATGTATGGGTGCCACACGACTTGACGCAAAAAAACATTTTTGACCGTATGGATGCATGCGAATCGCTTCTGAATCGCAACAAAATCGACCCGTTTTTGAAGCGGATGGTGACTGGCGATGAAAAGTGGGTCACTTACGACAACGTGAAGCGTAAACGGTCGTGGTCGAAAAGCGGGGAAGCTGCCCAGACGGTGGCCAAGCCTGGATTGACGGCCAGGAAGGTTCTTCTGTGTGTTTGGTGGGATTGGCAGGGAATCATCCACTATGAGCTGCTCCCCTATGGCCAAACGCTCAATTCGGACCTGTACTGCCAACAACTGGACCGCTTGAATGCAGCACTCATGCAGAAGAGGCCATCTTTGATCAACAGAGGCCGAATTGTCTTCCATCAGGACAACGCCAGGCCACACACATCTTTGGTGACGCGCCAGAAGCTCCGGGAGCTCGCACCAAGTGATTACCACCTATTTCTGTCCATGACGAACGCGCTTGGTAATCGGAAGTTGTCCACAAGAGAGTCCTGTGAAAATTGGCTCTCCGAGTTTTTTGACAATAGGGAAGCGAGCTTCTATAAGAGGGGCATTATGAAGTTGGCATCTCGTTGGGAACTCGTCATCGAACAAAACGGCGCATATTTGACTTAACCCAGATATGCCCATGCGTTTGTGTGCGCGTAAAAAACGATTTTTTTTGCATAGTCTCTTAAAAAATAGGTTAAATATAACAATTGCATACTTTAAAATAAAATTTTTTATTGAGATCCATGATTTTGGAGGCGTCCTATATGTAGGACATTGGGCACATATGCTATGATGAGTTATATATTAATTAATTAATAATTTTTAATAATATGCAATAAAACACTTATTGTGTTCTTCTACATCGTATTTGATGCACCTGGTGGTGGTTTTTTGATGGCACAATGCACAGCGTGTTTGATTTTCCTATGGTATCACAAGGTGATCTAAGCGGTCAAAGCGCAAATCTAGTCCTAATGAGGTATTTGTGCGTCCTTGTTGATAAGTTGTGGGCTTTCGGTTTTGGGTGAGCAAAGTTTGATGATGAGCACTCTAAGCATCACTTCTGCTGCCGCATGCAGTTGTGCAGGTGGCAAATTGTCCAGTTGCAAAGAGTCTTAGGGTCCAGAATCCTCACCAGCCACATTTCCTGTTGCGTTTGTTGGAGGAAATATTGTTATTTCTTCGGCTAATTCTGAAGTTTCGTTGTCAAATTCCAAAATCGAGAGTATCTTATGAAGAGTAACTCCTCTTTTTCCATAAATAAATAATATTGTATTAATACCCAATAGACACGCATTTGCCCAATGTCCTATATATAGGACACCAATGTTTAATGTAAAATAAAACCCTTAAATTACAAAAAACTATTGATACTAGTATAACTATATTTTAAAACAGTTATTTCTCAATAACTTTCCACACACAAAAATAATATTTCATTAAAAAAAATGTATTTTAAAAGCTCACCTTTCATAGCGTCTCTTGAAATTTTTTATTTGTTGAATTTCACAATTTTCAATACTCACGTCAGGACACATTGACAGAACAATTATAAATAAACTTATTTCACACGATTGCGCTGTCTCTGCTGATTGCAGAAACACTTTACATGCGAAGGTAACTTAACATTTGCGTGCATGATCGATCATGAAAGAGGTGTCCTATATGTAGGACATTGGGCATATCTGGGTTAAATCGCATTATTATAACCAATTTTATGAACAATTGAAAATTCAATAAAAAATACCGCAAGACTTTTTTGACAACCTAATATATACTATATCTATACAATAAACCAACCACCGATAATGACCAATAACATAAAAACCTAACTTTTTAAGTGTTTCAGATTTTTTCTGAAAAAACTAGCAATATTTGTGAGAAAATTACAAAAAGGTTGTGTTTTTCGGGGCTCTGTCACACACATTGGCCTGCAGTTTTTTGTGAATCCTGGCTTTTGGAAAAAAAAATTGTTTACATAAAGTTTAATACAGTTTTTATGTGCAAACGTATTTTGAAAAATGTCCTTTTTCACTAAAATAGCCATTAAAATAAACAAGATATGGGAGGATAATAAATGCCTAACATAAAATAAAGTCAAGTAAAAAAAATCGACTAGTGTTATCATAACAAAATTGTATTAATTATTCCCTTCTCATCAACTTTTAATGTTTTCGTATATGCCCAGATAGCACTCCGGCGTAAATTGTTTCACGATTAGTTTCTAGAACACTGAAATAAATTTAGTTTTATTGTTTTGTTAAAAGAAAAATAAGAATTATCATTCCTCAACAATTATTACTGAAAGTATATACACAATAAAACCTGCGATTCAGCCGAGGCGGTGCCCTTTGTATCCTTTCTCAAAAAATTTTTATTCGTGCATATTCTACGGCTTGTTCATTACTGATTCTAAATAATTTTCACCATATGACAGACGTGTCTTGATATAGTGAACTAGGTCAAGGTTGACATTTTTTTGCTTAAAACTTTGTTCAAAATTTACATTTGTGCAAGAGAAAATTAGAATATATTTATAAAAAAAATGAAAAGTTAAACCAAACAAGCAATAACGCCAAGAAACAGCTGATTTTGCAGCAATTAACAGCAAAAGTTTCTGATTCCTTTTTGCGTGTTTCGTTCGTTTCTCCTTGAAAATGCTTTCAAAAATTTGGTTCACTTTTCGATTGTTCGCTGTACTTCATGTAGAAATTTAGGTGTTCACTATACCGGTTGGATATATCCAACCACGACTGTATACTCAAAAATGGCGTACGTAAAGTTGGGCGGGACATGCAATAAAATCCGTTATATTGCTTAAAAACATCAATGACATTTGATTGGCAATTTCTTCCCATAGGGGAACTATATCATATAGTCAACCGATTTGGATCAAATTTGGTCAGTGCTTGGGAACGTATACACGTATGGAAATACACTACCCAGAATAACAATTTTTGGTAAGTTGTTTTATGTCGCTATAATGATGCGAAACGACCCTCAACACATCAACTTGCTCATTTTCAAGTAAGTAAGCAACCTTGCTCACCTGGTCACTTGGTCAGTTGCTCACTCAGTGACCAGCTCACTTGTTCAGTTGTTCACACATTTTTGAGTACACTTCTTGGCCACAATAATTTGAGCACAGTTTACTTTTACCATCATGCATCTAAACAAAAATGAAAGTGGCAACTTCACGCCACAGAGCAAGTGAGTAGTGAGCAAATGAGTAATGAGCAAATGAGTAAATAGTAAGTGAGCAACTGAACCAAAAAGAACAACTTTGACTTGCTCGCTTTTTGTGAGTATGGTATAACTATAATGCCATCATACTCCGGCCGCACCGAATTCTTACTATTTGGGAGCGAAAAGAAAACGACCCTCGTTTATATTGCGCATTAGAATTTTCGTTTGAGTGAAATTAGGGAATAGACTACCATGTATAATTTCATATCATGTTGCTCACTCTTTACATTCTTTGACGTAACTATCGATTTTCATTAAAATCGGTAAAAATTTCTTGGAGGGAATACAATTTTTTCGAGAAAAAATGTACATCGCCTCGACTGTATTGCATTTTTTAAAACTGTTTTGGAATAACACGGAATAGAAACAAAATTCACGTGCAAGTGAAAAAAAAAAAGTAAATCTTTTTTCGCCATAACATTTTATAGTATAACGCAAATTTATTTATTAGCTGGGAGCTTGATCAAAATATGCAAACTTGTCAATGTAAATAAAATGTTAAAATTTATATTATATATATTATTTATAATTGATTACAACAAAGAATACAGTTATCTTATTCTGCAATATTCTTTAAGCATTCGTAGAGTAAAATCAATTGTAATTCCTTGGCACTGAAAGCGTAAGAAACTAGAATAAAAAGAATGCAGACATATCATGAAGACCTGACAGTGCCGTGTCGTGGCCCACAATATTGACAATGGTAATTCAATTGCCATTGAAATTTAATAAAACCTTTTTATTCCTCTTAAATTCTCTGAACCAATGCATTTCACGCAGGTAATGGCTATAATTCGCATTATATAATAAAATTTCTTTCTTTTTTTCGTGTTAATTTGGCAAAGATCCATATGGATTTAGAAATGTCTAAATCTTATTACCCAAATAAGAACGCCTAGTTCTCAGAGAGGGTACGAGCAAGAGCAACAAAACTTTTATATTAGATCCCTTGTTGTCTTGCGGGAAAAAAGTTTATTTTGTCTTTTTGATAACGGACAGGACTTCGAAAAAATAAAAGTTTTAAATGGATAATTTGTTATCAAAGTTGGTACCAAATTCCATTCTTTTATTAATGTAGATCGCCGAGCTTTTGGTTTTTTATAAAAAAATATACTAAAATGCTTATCATAGCTGCGGGTATCGATCCGTCTTTCCGCCCGCCAATATTTTTCGTAGTTCCGCCAAAATCTGCTGCTTTTTGCGCGTTCTTGGCCTAACCGTTTAATATTTTGATCTGAAAAATTTACAGAGCGATGCGTCATGATCTCTTGCATCCGAATCTCAAAATTGGGCAAAATCGGACAAATATAAAAAAAGTTATACACGCAATTTTGAATCACGATTTTTGGTAAGCTGATTCGTGTGGCTCCAATTTGGTGCCTCATGAAAATTTTATGGATTGAAATCTTCTACATCAACTTGAAATTTATCCCATTAATTAAATGGATTTTTTGACGTAATTTCATCAAAATCGGTACAAATTTATAGAGCTTATAAATATAGTTTTGCTCCAAAAAAACAATGTTACAACGAATATGCAGGAATAAAATTTTTTTCGAGGAAAAAGGGGAATTAAGTTCCATTTAATTTAATTGCAAATTGTGATATTTATTTAAAATATTTTATTATTTATTGGAAATGGTAACGTAATTTTAAGCGTGTTTTTTTCGGAATTCTTGTTACTTGTTTTTATTTTGTAAAAAATAAAATATGCTATAGGATCATTAAATAATTACGAGTTCATTAGTGTTAAATTTAAAACCGTTAATATTTTATATATGTATACCCTTGCACGTAATTTATTCATTCAATAGGTACAGGGTATAGAATTTATGAAAATGTGAAACATACACTAGAAGCTTACTTGTGTTTTTTTAGAACTTATAGATTTATGTAGTTGCATTTTCGCTTAAATGGCCGAATTTAGCTTATTGCTTAATTATGTTAGTTGTTCTTTGGATGCTTAGATAACATTATACTTGATAGAAAATAAGATAACAAACATAAGCAAATACAAGGTATCAATTTCAAACTTTTAATTTGGTATATTTACTTCAAATATATTTGGTACATAGAAATGGATGCGCGACATCTGAGGACCTTTTTTGGAAACTGGATGCTTTACAATCATTTATCAGAGATCTGCATTGGCCGGACACAGAACTTCGCCAGCATTTGGAGCAACGCCTTAAAATGATGGCAGCTGAGATGATTGAGCAGTGTATACAGCGAACAGATGCTTCCTTTCAGTCGTGGCTTAAAAAAAATGTTGCCTTCATATCAACCGATTATATAATACCATCAGAGATGTGTGCCATGGTTAATGTGATATTAGATGCTAAAAATCAAAGCTTTAAACTTACTACAATTGATGGTATTGATCTGGTTAGTACAATATTGCATTTTTTTTTTTTGCTGTAGCACCCCATGCTTTTCTTTCGTTGTAGTACAAATTTCATGCAAAGATCGACGATCAGATCGACAAAGCGAATGTAGCTATGACACAAGGACTAAGCGTCAAACTTATGTCTGTGCTAGAGTCGACTTTGTCAAAATTAGCACGCTATGACGAGGGCAGCCTTATTGGGTCTATCCTAAGTTTTACAAATGTTTCAAGTTCAGGAAAGGATCTGGGACAAGGGTACGTAAACTTCTTTCGTAACAATATGGATCAAGTGCGTGGAAAAATAGGTGATGACCTATGGACGCTAAATTTCTTTGAACAATGGTACTCTCAACAAGTGAATATGCTCTGCACATGGCTATCGGAACGTTTGGATCACTCTTTACACTATGGTCAAGTGGCGTCGATATCCCATATAATAAAAGTAAGTTAAGTACGTGTATTAAACTATAAATTATTAATTTTTTTATGTCTTTTCAAAGAAAATCTACTCGGACTTCGAGCTTCAGGGAGTTTTGGAGGACAAACTTAATTCTAAGTCATACCAAACCGTAGCACAGCGCATGGCTACCGAAGAAGCAACGTGTGCACTAACTATGTCTGAAGTGGAGGAAGGCGATGAGTGAGTATTTGTATTTGTAAGTACAAATCGCCCACAATAATTACATGGTTCATAATATATTATATAGGTATGGCACCGATTTACGTGATGGTGAAGAAGAGGAAGGTGGTGATGTAGGGAACACCCATATACCACGGGGCATACCAAAACCGAAAATGGCAGCTGCTCAAGCAGCGGCGGTCACCAATGTTGTTGCCGGTCGTGTAGGAAATTTACTGGGAAAGGGTATTGGTGGACTTAGCTCAAAGTTAGGAAGTGGAGGCTGGTTTTAATGTGTACCTGCCAAATAGTCTAGTCTAAATATGATTTTTGCAGGAACATAAAACTATGGTTTTTGAATTTTTGCTTTTACTTATGCAAAAAACTTAATATTGCTCAACTTCTTAAATTAAGAGCCAAGTCCATGTGGGTTTTATTTAAAATGTAACACCAACTTCCAATATAATATAAACCTATATACATACTTAAAAAATGTATTAACATTATTACCTCCAATTGCTGTAGTTCACCAACAATTATTTGAAGCATAACGTAATTTTAAATTATATTAAATCTTTATTATCTAAATTATAGTGGATACAATTATTTATAATCAAATTGTAAAAAAATTAAATACAAATAAGATAACATTATGTAACAATAAAAAAACTTAGTCCAGTGTCTTCAATAAGTTTCAAAATCGTTACCTATAAATTACAACTGGAATGTATTTTGATTTTTTTTAAGTTAAGGTAGACGAGCTGGCCCAGGCGTCCGGTCCACCTTCTAACCCCGAAATAGCTAAGTTTCTTAGAAAGTTTGTACCTACTATTGCGTTCACGCTGTTCGCACAGAAATTTGGATCCGTACCTGGTTAACGGTAATTTTTATACTCCAAATATTCGTATTTTTGTTTAAATTTTCTTTATTTAGATTACATAATGTAATTCAACAACATACAAAGTCTCACCATTATTATAGAAACAAATCAATACATTCGAAAGTGAAACCAATCCTTTTGGTATTCTTTGATATCATTAAATTACCTATATTAATTCCAAATTATTTCATGGAGAATCAGGCATAAACTTTAATAGGTATATCAAATCTAACCCAAATTCAACTCAAAAGCAATTCGTCGAATTGACAGAAACGCATTTGACCAACGACCGAATTAATAAAAATAAAGGAAGACGTTCTAGAGATTGTGGCACACATAAAACAACATATAAAATTAAATTAACAATCACACAAATATCAGCTTATAAATGTTAGCTAGACAAATATACAAATATTATAATATACACAAATTAGATGTACAATATTAAATTTTAAAGTTTGAATATATTTAAGGGGATCTTAAAACAATAAGAGGCTACAGTCGGGAATTCCTTAATTAAAAAACTTACCCAAATATTTAACAACATAAGAATTGTTATTACATTTGAATTTACTTAAAGAATCCCGTCTGTCCAAATGCATCGACTTGTTAAAACATATTCATTTTGCTTGCTATAAGAAGTCGATTCAAGTATTATTAAAATAATTTAATAATAATAACAATCATTATAAATATTTTAATTATTTAAACAAGAATTATAATTAATAAAAAAATACGCACTCGTATTTTTCGAGCTTTAATGGCTTCGATTGATTAAAGGTTGTAACGCAACGAAGATGAACCAATGAAATGGCAGAGTATGACTTGTTGTAAGTGGGCAGCACATGATTTTTAATGATTTGTGATGATTTTTTGTTGCTAATGCTTGCAATTAACGCGTATTCCGACACATAAAAATTTACTGTGCTCGATCCTTTTGAGAATGATCGAATATTTTTGCATACATAATTTCTCAAACGTTTATTACATAAATAAAAATTAAAATATTTGATCTCAATGTTTCAGAAATTGTTTAAATTTTCAATTGTTTATAAAAAAAATTTTTTACAAGCATCAAAACATATGCAGTTAAAAAAAATGTATTTCGATAGTATAATCTCTTGTCAATCTGTAGTTAAAAAATTGTTTCAAACGGACTTTAACTTTCGGAGAAAAACGTGTCTTATCTCATCGCTGCATAAATTTTTTTAATTTTTTAATTGTTCATAAAAAATCAATCATTTAAAATTTTCAAAAAAAAAAATTCAGAATGTACATCTGAATCATCAAACTCGATGCTGGCAAAATTTCATAACAAAATATGAACTTTGGTAATTTTTTGGTCCACTTGAGAAATTCTGACCCAAATACTAACATGTCAACTGCAGGAAATACGGCTGTAAGAAAGAAGTGTACCTGTTAAAGCGAAAACTTGGAATTCATCCGCTTACTTCGGATTGATATATTTTTTGCAAGCATTTGGGAAATGTTTAGTGGGAAAAAACTATTACAATTGTAGCGCAATACGGGACTTGTAAGCATGCCACTTTGGACGGGATGAATTAAGTTTTGCGGAAAGACGCGTTGCCCACCTTTTGAGTGAAATAAAGCGACAATGAAGCACACGATGCGCAAAGGCGCAAAACGTTTATTCCACGGTGATCGTATTTACAGAAGTGAACGAGAATATAACAACCAAACCAACCGAGTGCCCAATTTGAATTATTAAGGAAACAAAAAAAATTATTGCTTTCAGGAAGATTTGTTTTCAGTTCCTGTTATTATTAACTATACAAAGTTTTATTGGTGGATTAAATATAATTCCATATAATATTATTTACTTATTGTATTGTATGTATTGTTTATCTAAGTATACTTATACAAACTTACAAATTATTAATTATCGTTATTGCTGACCTCTTATTTGCCAACTTTCAAACAATCGTTGGACTACTTATGCATTTTGTGATTCTGACGTTACGAATACTTTTTTCATCGCTATTTATGAAACATTAAATTAGTTTTCATGTATTAAATACATAACATTTTTCGGATAAGCACTCTTAAAAACTGTATTTATGCTCATTGCTTAAGAAAAGAAATTAGAACAAACCAAGTAAATTCGTTACAAAGGAAATTCATATATTTATACATTTGAATACGTTTTTATGTAAGTGATGTAATTAAATTTAGGTCATAAACACAATTTTTACAAACATTAACAAATTTTTGATTACGAAAAGTCACAAACTCTTGTGTAGCATTTAAAACTCAATAAGCGTACAAGCTATCGATGCATAGATTTTTTTATTTCGATTATCGAAAAATACTTCTGTATTCCTGCAACATCCACAGAAAGTAAGCACATGTTTAGCAAGGCTGGCAATCTAGTGAGCGACAAGCGGAGTTCGCTTAAATCAAAAAACGTTGATATGATTTTATTCAATAACCATAAATTAGTTTAAAGACTATGAGACTGCTATTCTGGCTGGAGCAGAAATTTTTTGTTTTAACTCACAGGCTCACAAAAAAAGTGGAGTAAACTTACATGTAACAGAGGCAGCTGAACTTGGACTTTGGGCAGCTGAAACCGACGTTCAAAAAACACCGATCCAGTGTAAGAAAGTATCAAAATTATTTCGTTAAGTTTTTTGGTATTGGAATCGGCTGCTCAAAACCCATAAAGGATGCCTCTGTCACCTGTTAAGTTTTTTTTCCTTTTGGATTGTATTTATTATTTTTTGCTGATTTTTCTGTAAAATGCAATAATTATGAGAATATAATATAATCTCCTGGTGTGGTTGTTAATTCAATTTTATTATTTAATTAAATCAACAAATGGCCCACTCTGAATTCAAAAAATAAAATATCGAAGTTCAAAAATATGGAAAACATGTCCAGCACTGAAAAAAACGTTTAAAAAATTGAGTTATGGCCAGATTATAGTAAACAAAATTCAACAATAGAATGAATCTTTTTTATTCTTGCATGTAAAAAAAACCATCCTAATTTTACTGTAACCACGTTTTTAGATTTTGAATCATAATAAAAAAGTTTTAGATTTAATGTTTCAAAATTATATTCTAATAAAATTATATAATACCTTAAATATTGCAATCATATTTCAGGTTCACTCAAAAAAATTATGTATATAAAAATTAATTTTAACTAAAAATAACAATTTAATAAAACAATGGAAGCCTATTAGTTATTATTATTTAACCAATGCATTATTGTATTTCAAACACGCAAGTAAGATTTGTGAGTTTTCTTTGGAATGCCGATTCGATTCTATAGAAAAAACTTTTAAAGCAATTGGCTTAATTTTATGTTTTTGGGACTTAGTCAGGCCTGTTTTAGATTTTCGAATCGTTTTAAAAAGTCATAACGAGTGCATTCCGACGAATGGTGTTCTAGATTTCGACTGAGTTCGAATCGACTTCCAATCGTTTTCATTTCGAGGCCAGCTATCGATAAGTTCACTTGTAGAGTTACCACAAGTTTTCGAACAACCACTTTATTCATTTATTTTTTCTTTCTGCCAACATCTTTCTAAAAGGCAAATATTTTTAATTTATTTACAAACTTTGCACAATTTATTTCATAGACATATTTTACTTGTGCAACACGACAACACGGCAACACAATACATATTTCGAAGTTCTGTTTTGTCTAAATCCAGAACACCTTACTTTCATTCCACGCGTTTTGCATGTACACACAATTTAAATAGATATTTTTTTGTAATAAAAATATATAATAAAAATTAACCTTAATTAATTTTTCTTAAGCTTTTCAAAATGAGTCGACTCTTGTCGGAATCGAAATCTAGAACATGCCTGAATAAGACGAAAGACTGAAAAAAACAACTTCCCAACTTTGCAACCTGTGAGAGTCTCGAAAAGTTTTTACAATTAAGTTTCAATAAAAAACTCATAAAACTTACTTGTTTACACAAAAATATAAATGGTTTTAAAATACGACTAAATTTCGTTGCCTTTCGTTGGCCTTTCTTATTGATTTATTATGCAAATACTGATTCAAACCGCCAAATATTTCTAAATTGTGTAACGATTGTATTATGTACGTGTTGTTATCATCGGAAAACTTAAGCTAACTATTACAATATTTAATAAAATAGGTTTGTAAATTGTTGTTTGTTTAAAAACAAACTTCAAATTAGTTTAAATACAGTAGAGTTATGTTATCCTCATTCCTTAAACATACATGTATATACATAAATATATATATATATGTTTTTATGGTATATACATATATATATATATATACATATATTATATATATACACGTACATACACATATCTAAAAACAGTCTTTTTTAAATTGGCAATGACTATACACAGTTACGATACAACAATTAATGTACGTGTTAGTAATTCTTACAAAGAATCGTTTTTTAATCCTGTAGATTTTAACTTATGTCCACGATATGTGCATGCTTTCTCTTCTCCGTTCGCCGCTTGCAAATTTATTTGTTTATTTATTTTTTTGTATGATGAAACTTGTGCACAATAAATTTTACTTTCAATAGAAAATGATTTTAAATATGTCACTGTTAAGTTTTACAAATGATCAATAAATTCGTTTATATTGTTATGTTAGTCTTCTGCTTATTAATCTCCAAATACCAAATACATAAATAGAGATGAATTTATTAAAAATATACAGTTTTGCTGTCTGTATTAATGCTATATAGCATGTATTTGCCGTGCAAATTATATGCTTAAAAAATAATTTTCGGAATTCTTTTAGATTATTTGATTGCCAACCAAATAAATACAGCATATGTGTATTGCTCGCTTCGTATTAAAATCAACAATTGAAAATATAGGTATACGTTTTTGGCACTTTTCTTTTCATATTTAATAGTTACGAAATATTCATGGCCACTAGTTGCTACAGTGTTACGGCATTATGATTATGAATGTTGTTATCTTTATCAACACGTTCGTTATTTAGTATCTATTGCACGTTAATTTCCACTCTGACAATTGACAAGTGGAAAGTGGGAATTCGTGTTGACTAGACCCGTAGTGTTATGACACACTAATGGCTCCAGTTTCGGATGCGCTGGATGTGGTGTTTTTAGCCGCTGTTGATGGCTCGGATGTACTACGGCGCTTAATAATTGGTATTGCTGGTGTTTCGACTGAAGCAACGTTAGGGCTACCTAATTGGTGATTGTTGAACTGTTGCTCCAAGTGTTGGCTAAGACTGCTGCTGAATAATGAATGGTGTGGATGGTGGTATGATAACTTAGGAGGCTGCATGCTTGATGTGGGAAGACAAATTTCGGACACATTTGTCCCATTGTCACAGCTATCAAACGCACCAATATTGTGCTCCTCTCTACGCTTTGTAAGCTGATTTATGCTAAGCGGATTGTTAATGTCACGTGGGTTAGCCCCAATCGGGTTGCGAGGCACAGCTGACATGGATTTGTTGCCTAATGTTGTTGGGTTTGGAATATTCGCCGACGCTGAAAGGCGAAAACTAAAGCCGTTCATGGCCAAAGAGGTAGTTGCGGTGGTGACTGCGGGATATGACTGAATTATGTTATCAGGATTGCTGCTATGGACCCCCATTTGGAAAGAGAGGCCCATGCCCAGATGACTAAAACGATTTCCCAGCATCATAGCGCGATCATGAGAGACCGCTGCTGCAGCTGGCGACGCTGTACTTGAGGTATTGGAAAAATTAGTTATGCTACAAGTTGAACCACTACTAGATCCAGAACCTGACCGAGGCAGACTTAACTGATGTTCTGAGCTGACCGAGACCGAAAGAATGCTAGTTGCTGCATTGACAGTTGATGTGGCTGGACTAGTAAGCATGTTGAGTGGACTTGCTAAGCTTGTTGAAGGGCTTTGCACACTTGAAAGACCACTCAAGCAACCTGGACTCGACAGTGACTGATTTATCGACTCCGTGTCAACGTCAGCGTTTTTGTTGTGCTCTTCGCCGCTATCACAACTACCGACCACATGATCATCGTCATCATCATCATCATCATCGTCTTCACTCAACTGGCTCATACTTTCAGGGTCATCCATACCGCTACCATCTTCCTTGCCATTTCCATTTAGCGCCTCCATGTAACGTATGCACTTCTTTTTGCGTCTGTGAATAATACAATTTTTAATAGAATTAGATTTATTTTAGCAATTATTACGTATGCATAGTTCATTACTAATCATGTTTTATATGGGAAAATTAATGCACTTAGTTTTTGATTCTTTCCGTGCATTTTATTCAAATATTCATGCAGAACCAAGCAAAAATAATGTAATTTTTACTACAAATTAAAAATTATTATACACAATCTAAAAAGGCAGTTTGAATATGCTTGCATTGGTTTCTATTTCATTTTGTATCAAGGACAAAAAAACTGCCTTTCAAAGGCTAGTAATTATATGAAACAAATAATAGCATGCAGCAAGCAAAAAAATCAAGACAAAAATAAATATTTAATTACCAATTAAAGTGTGTTTATAATGATAAGACACTCGGAAGTTATCATTATATGTACATGTATTCCACACCATTTTCGATTTTGCCTTATGGCAATTATTGATATTTGTCTGATTTACATTTTTATTTTTTGGCGTTGCAACCAAGAGATCATAAGTATCAGAGCATAAATGGAACCCATAAGTTTCTCAGGCCAAACATATTTTCTAATATGTTGGCTGATTTTTTCATATGGGTTATGATTATTAATGAATGTACGCATCGGATACAGTTAGTTAGTTGTGGTTAACACACACGATAAGGCTTAAAACGAAAAGCAAAAATAATCACTGTGAACGTAATCTCCAACAATTAATGCAAAATAGAAAATCAAACAATCAGGCTAACAATTAAATTAACACAACAACAATATCATTATTTTCAGATTAATTACTTATAAATTTTTGGATTCTGGAAAAATGGTTTACAATCCAATGAGAAACATCCACAATTAATTCAACGTACAACATATTTTGCAAAGAAATTTATATTTTAGCTAGTGAAATCAATTACTGGTTGGTATTTGCGAATTGCTTGGTTGGTTGTACGCCGTCGGTGTTGCCCTGCAATGCTGTATAGCAAAGTCCTGCCACCATGGAGTTCCGTTTTAAATGTCTTAAGGTAAATTTTGTTCAGGGTTTTCATAACTTTACAACAATCTTTTTGCCATGGCAATGCTTTCCGTAGGCAATTTTACAAATTGACATAGGTTGGAGGTGCTTGCGGCGACATCTGTTGCGAACCTGCTGTACCAGACGATCCACTTGCCAAGGAGCCACCAGTAGATCCACTAACCAACACCTGGCCGTTTACACCACCGTTCAATGAAGTTCCGTTGTTGACTCCCAGTATTTGCATGTGATTATTCGATGACGAGGTAGATGACGAGGAAGAAGACGAGGATGACGAATTGGGCAGCATTACTGTGCCACTTATAATTGGGTTAAGCATGCCGACACTCACTCCTACTCCAACGCCCAAGTTGCCAATTCCTTGACCACTGCTGGCAACGTTACCGACGGTGCTGTTATTTACAGATGATATAATACCCAAGCTTGGGCTGAGTGATTTAAATAGGTTGCAAGTCCAAATATATTTTAAATAGTCAGCATTATGAAGAGAAAAGCGGTAATCATCAAAATCATTACATCTTCATTCACGTTAATTTACTTTTGAGTTTTTTTGGGTAGATGAGTGTATGTGTTTTTGTGTGTATTTGTTTCATTGTATGTGTTTTGTAAATATATACATAATTGTACATAATCTTGTTAGTCTAACAGAACAATTAATGCTTTTAGGTGCATGTGTATCCATACAAATTTTTATTAAAAGAACAGTAGTAGTAAAGGAGTCAGACAAGACGCTGGTATCGGGACTATAGAAGTATACCCAAGCCTTAATATCGTAACAAATCAATTTAAAAATATAAAGAGAACAAATTAGATAAAAAAATAATACGTATACAGTATTGTTATTTTGTTATTCAAAAGGCATCGCTAACAAAATGACGCCATTTTCCAAGAAAAACTCGATTAATTCAAGACGCCACCGTTTGGATTCGGCTATAAACTGTAAGTTCCAAGGGGCGAGAGACAAAAAACATAGCCAAGTCAGGAAATTATATATACGAGGTGTGTTCAAAAAGTAAGGTGACTTTTTAAATTTCGCGGCCAACGTATTTTCGATTATAGATTTTTTTTTTGTTTTGTTGTGTTGGTACACTCTTCCCGAACATCTGTACCAAATTTCAACTGAATGACATTTTTTGTTTGGTTGTGAGAGGCGAAAAGGTTATAAGTGTTTTGCGTGCTCGGCGATTTTTTGCTATCGAAAAATATGGATCAAGGGATTTCCATCAATTTTTGCATAAAAAAGTGTTCCGTAACACTTGAAATTTTGACAGTAGCATACGGTGAAACTGTTCTGAGTAAAAAAAATGTTTACAAGTGGTACAAACTCTTCCAAGATGGCCGGTGAGATGGCAATGACGAGCCTCGCTCTGGACGCCTAAGCACGTCAACAACTGATGAAAACGTTCAAGCAGTGAAGAAAATTGTTTTGGAAACTCGTCGAATCACTATCAGAGAATATATAAATTTTATTCAATTCGGCAGAATAGTTTAGTTCCTACAGCCGCTCAAAGTTGAGTAAATTTTCAACTATAACAAAATCATAATTTTTGGAATAAAAGTTAATGTTTAAAGTTGCCAATGGCTATTTTTTTAATTTCTATAAAAAGGTATATAAAATTTAAACATAAACGAAAAAAAAACACTTCGAATCTTTTCTAGTTTTTTCATTATTTTCGTTTGCCTGAACACCACTTTTTCAACTTTGGAAGAAAATACAAATAAACACAAAATACTATATATATTTTTTTTAACATAAATATGTTTGTTATTAATCTATTTACCTACTCTAAAAAGATTATTTATAAAGCCTGTAACATTTAAGAAAAAGGATTTATCATTAAATTTTTTGTGTTTCCAGGTAGTTCTAAAACATTTAATGTAATTTAATTTCTTCCTGTTACAAGCTTTCTGGTATAGGCTTTAAAATTGTATATATTGCCTGAATACTTCAGAAACATCATAGTTTTGTTTTGATTTTATAAGAACATATTGCAGTAAAAAGTATTTTTAAATATAATTCGTTAGCAGTGATTTTATAAGTATAACGCTGTCTTTGGAAATCGTAAAATTATTCGAGTTGTTCAAAAACTAAACGAGAAGGAATTCGTTTCGGCCTTCAGAAAGGAACTTAATGTTGAGAAAGCAAATACAGATAAGTTTGATACCATACAAAGCAAACTTAGTCTAATTTATGCCAAAATAAAAAGAAAGTGGCAAACTCTTATCGCAACAAAGAAAATTTTAGTAAGAAAAACGAAAACTGGCTAAAAGGACTTACCCTTATTGAAAATATGTCAATAATAAAAATTAGGAAATAATTAACGGCAACAAATTTGGTGCGACTAAGACTGCAGAGCTGGTAATGGAAAAATCTCCGGAGAAGAAACTAGTTCCCACACTTCATTTTGGCAAATGGCCAATCTTTAATAGAATATCATCGCTTACTCATTGGGGAGATGTCAGAAGAAGCCCAGGAATCAAGAAACAAGGATTATAAAAAATTCAGAGCCGTAAAATATCAAGATCAAGGGAAAACTCTGATATATGTTGTATATGTACAATATGTTGGCAGCCTTTTCAGATCCACTTGTTGCATCCCTTAGACATGTGAGATCCAAAACAGAATTGAAAAGTTATTCAAAAGCAATGCTAAGTCGCTTAGATATCCTCTCAAATGTAGATGATTATTTTACAAAAAACTACTGATATAACAATTTTATATTATGAACAAAAAGTATATCATCAAAATTTACTTCATAAATATGGCAAATATGGCACAGGCAACAAAATCCAACTTCAACAACATATCAACATCGTATCAGCATATATGAGTACTTATTTTAAAGTCTAATCATATTCCTTTGAACTACAATTTATTTTATTAAAATATCTTAATTGATTTAGAAAATATGAAAGAACTATGTACATATATTTCAAGGGCGAATATTGCACAGGCAACAAAATTCAACTTCAACAACATATTGCGCAGCTCTCAGCTATATATAAAGCCTAAAGATTTTTCTTTCATTTGCAATTTATTTCATAAAAATATCTTAATTGGTTTAGAAGATTTTTGCAACGCATTTTCAGCTTCCGTGCCACTTTGCGTCGCATGAGCATCGCTCAAGAGCTGTTGAATGACGTCAACGTCGACCCAGATTTACTCAAAAGGGTCATAACTGGTGACGAATCATGGGTATGATATCGAAACCAAAGCCCAATCGTCCCAATGGAAGCGGCCAGAAGAGCCAAGACCGGAAAAAAATCGCCGAGCACGCAAAACCAAAAATGTCATTCACTTGAACTTTGGCACAGATGTTCGGGAAGAGTGTACCAACACAACAAAACAAAAAAAAATCGATAATCGAAAATACGTTGCCTATGAAATTTGAAAAGTCGCCTTACTTTTTGAACACACCTCGTACGTTATCTTTAATTTAAGTTTAAAGATAGGAGAACAAGTCAAAGTTAAATTTAAAGTTCGCTACAGAGTCTTGTTCCATCGGTCCTAAACAATTTTCCGGTCCGCATTGATATAATTTTAGATGTGCATTTGTTTATTAGAACCACATTAATCAGCTTACAAAAATTGTAATTCTATATAACTTGTTACCATAATCGCGTAGCATCAAATATTGTGAAATAAGGTGAAAATTGTATATTTTTAACTATAACTTTTGATATTATTATTTATTTACTTATATACTTATACTTATTTGCCCACAACACATTTCTCTGTTGTGGCTTAAAACAAATAAAACGAAAATCTACAGCAGAGGAACGGAGTAAGATAGATATTGACATGTTTCAACAAACTCTATCTTCTCAGAAAATATGCGCATTAGTTGGTATCGTATCTCTAACTCTTATAGTATAGCTCGAAATATAGATGTTCTTATAGACACACAGACAAACATGCGACAATCCATACCTGAGCATTTTATTATAAAGGACTGTGGTCCTGGAACGCCTCCTCCTGTCCGTTACATTCTCTGCGAAAGTGTTTATACCTATACATTTTGTACCTATAGGTCTTTTATTAGGGGTTAGGTAAGCTTCTTATTATAAAATATTTAATATTCGACTTCTATAATTTTTCTCTGCCAGCAAGTTTGTTTTTCTCAATAGAATATGTTCCAATAATTATTTTGGCCGCTGTAGACTTAACTTTTGTAGAAATTTGTATCTTTTTTTTAATTCTAATATGCATTTACATGTAAAAAAAATGAAATCGCAGAGTTGTTTGCGAACTTTCTCTAAACAACCTACTCTGTCAATACTAAATGCATTAACCTTAACTAATATAATAATATAACCTTTTAATATTTTAATATAACCTTTTAATATTACTTATTCAAACATACTATAGATTATTCACAGATCTTAGAATCCAAAGTTTTACAATCTCTTACGTCCATCAAGACTTTCTTCTCTCCTGGCCCCGTACTATTCCTGGTTGTGTTATAAATTATTGTGCCGGCTATACTTCTACCATCTAAAATGAATCTTTTTTTATCTCTATTTACAAAAACAGATCCATGTTTAATATTGAAAGCTATCGCCTTGTTATTTAATGTGTACTTCACCCCATTCATCTAATCGTGTGTGAAGTAATTAATGTCACGACAGGGGTACCTCAAGACAGCCATATTTTGTTCCTCATTTGGCTGCTTACTCTATAGACTCCTCTACCTTGCAACGTTTGCAGTTTTTCACACCTTGGCATATTGTTTGACCATTAACTTCAATTTAACATTCATATTTGCAGTATTGTATAAAATCTGGAGCTTTGGTTTAAAAAGTTTAACGTTCCTTACACAACCAAACTTCTTTATATTTCTCTCGTTCGCCCAACTTTGGCAAACAGCCGTTCAGTTATCCGACTGCCTTATTGATTCTTAATCAATTTTTCTTTTGTTGTACCTAGCAGAGAAACTCGGAATTTTCGCCTCCTTGTGTTACGTAAGAGACTTTTTGTGTCTTGTGCTTTAATTATAATAGCATTTACAATTTCCTCTATTTTAAAGACCTATTTCTACTATCACATCTTTTATCTTAAGTCATCTGATATTGCCTTAATTCTTAATCCTTAGCTTAATTCAATCCTGAATTATGAGGCACCTATTTCATCAACGGTGATATTAGGTTGCAACAATTATGTGCTCTGCCCAAAACAAAAAGCAATTTTAATATAAAACACACACAATGATGAAAACAATAATGGAAATGCTACTGAAAATACGAATTCTAATTGTACCATTGAAGTAGTTGGATTTAGTATTTTCAATGCACTCGTTAATTATTTAAAACAAAGCTAGACTCGATATATCAGGGGTGCCACAGAAAACCAATTCGATTCAATTTCGATGCAATTGCAATTCTTGGTGCCACAGAGATGGCTAACAACGGTTTTAAAACCGCTCATAGTCATGTATGTGGCACCAAGAATTGGAATTGTATCGAAATCGAATCGAATTGGTTTTTTAAAACCCTTGTTAGCCATGTCTGTGGCACCAAGAATTGGAATTGAAATCGAATTGGTTTTCTGTGGCACCCCTGTATATTTAAATTATTTAATAAATTTTTGAAATTTTCATGTGCTGTTGTGGCCGTTTCTTCCTTAATTTAATTTAAACCTTTAAACTGCTAAACTATTGACAATCACAACCATGCCTAACACGCCTTATATTGCAACCTTTGGACAAACGGGTGCACAGCACTTACATATTTATTTAACTATGCATTAAATTCGTAGCACTTAAAATAAAATTAAGGCCTACGTTGCTTTGGCTACAAAACCTACATAACTTAGAATTAAGTTTTAATAAATAAAATAAAAAAAAAAACAATATTTTAACGATTATTTAACATTAAAAAATATATAGTAATATACCAAAATAATTAATTCGAAATGTTATTATTTAGTACCACAACTAGGTGGCAACTCCTTTGCTCGAAAAGATTTAGATTTAGAAAAACATAAACAGATATTTTAGAAATTAAATAAAAAAAAAGTGAAATTTTTATTTTAATAAATTATGTTTTATTAGTGAATTTAAACAAATCTCAAGCAATTTTGTCAACTTTGTTTTAAAACTGTTGCGAATCAAGAATTGGATTTGCAATGAAATTGACAAGAAACAGTTGTCTGTGGCATCCTCCAAAAGCATATATCCAAAAGATTTTGACGAATACCTGAAGAAAAGTTTGTTATTTTCGTTTTTCTCGATCCGAAATTACCCTATAAAACACTTGATAACGAAGATTAATTTTTCATTTCCTTCATAAAATAGCAGAAGAATTTTTAAGCAACAATTTTTTTTTGACCGATATTTCTTATGGGAGCTATATGATATAGTCAACCGATATCGTGCTTTTAAATTTAAATATCTTTACGAACAAACAAAACACAACTAAATTCATATAATAAATTTTTTTTTCCGTATCGATTGGTCTCATGGAAGCTATATGATACATTAAGCCGATTTTGGTAAAATTTGGTACAGTGCTTGAAATCTATAAAAAAGTCACGAGTACCAAATTTAGTTACGATATCTACATAAACAAACGAATCATACCGAATTTTGTTCAAAAATCGATTTTTGGCTGACTGGTCCTATGGGAGCTATATGATGTCGTCAACCGATTTTGATCAAACTTGTTACAGTGCTTGGGAACTACAAAAATACCAACTTTGGTAAGGATATCTTTATAAATAAACGAATTATTCGTGTAAAACCTTTTTTTTCGAGGTCGTCTGAAACACCCCAATGGGAGCAATATAATTTAACCCCGATATCAAAAAAATAAAATAAACTTGTCTCCTATGGAACAATATGGGACCTAATGTGAAAGTTTGATTACTCTAGCTCTTTTCATCTTTAAGATCTAGGCGTTCAAACGGAGAGACGGACATGGTTAAATCGACTTCTCAAGTCACCCTGATCATATTTTAGGTAACTTTGGGGTGTCTTCAACGACTCCTTATATATGTTACATACATTTCCGTTTTCCTGGCGTGCCCAAACTCTTGCAATACAAAAATTTCAAATCCTGCTTATAATTAAGAATTTAAATGTAGACAACTCAAAAATCTTGGAATAACCTTCGACATTATTGTCGTTTAAGCTTATTTTTAAGCAACATTTAGTCGAATTGAAATACAATAATATAATTCTTTGCTTAAAAATATACTAATAAACATAACACGTGCATTTATGTTCTCTAAAATAGATTATTACTATACGCTGAGCTAGCAATAAGCAGCTCCCATTGCCTGCATACTTACAGAATAGAGCCTTCCTAACTTTACAACTTATACCTTAATTATACACTACCCTCGATCGCCTTTTAAAAAAAGGATTATCTTCTAGTCTCTTGCCCATATTTGCAGAGTAACTAGAGCTCGCTTTAGCACTAAATTCTAAGTGTAATGTGCTAAAATAAAGATATCATCTATATTATACATTTCACAACTATCTCGCCAAGCACTATTGAATCCCAAAAATACATATAAAGGGTTTTCAAAGTTGTCAAGTCCTTATTGGAAAACCCTATACTAACTGACATAGCAAAGAAGGGTAAAAAAAAGAAGTTGTTTTGCACCAAATTAATTGTGTTTCGTTTGTTTGCGAAGATATACCTAAACTTGGCATTCGGAAAATTTATAAAGTCGCCAAACACTGTACCAAACTTGATCATGACCAGTTAACTCTGCATATAGCTTCCCTAGGGCAGATCGGTCAAATTGAAGTTTTTTTGCACAACTTTTTTTAGAGATTCCCAATTTGATTAAAATCGGTATTTTCCTTGGAACGTGCAGAGTTCGTCACCAACGACATGCATAAAGTGCGTTAATAAAGACAACACATCTTACAGAACAACCAATAAATACTTTCGACTGAAATAAAAGCAACCTTAAATTACGTAGAAAACGATACCTAGCGCAAAAGAACGACAATTATACGAAGCCATCAAAAGAGCCGACACATTTCCCAAAAGATATCTAACAAAGACTTTTGTGTTCTAAAAAACTTTTTATTTTAACGCTACAGAATAGACCAGAAGAAAGAAATAACAAACACCTATACATATAATCATATTCAGGCCTGTTCTAGATTTCGACTCGTTTTGAAAAGTCATAACGAGTGCATTCCGACAAATGGTGTTCTAGATTTCGACCGAGTTCGAATCCACTTCGAATCGTTTTCATTTAGACCCGAAGCAGCTGTGTTGTTTATGTTTGTTTATATGGCGCTAAATTGAAATGGAAGCGACATCATACAGCAGCCGTCTTTTAAAAATGGACACGTAGTAAAAACTTAAGCAATTTGTTTGCATTTTAGTTTTATAAGTATAACATACAAATTTACGCCAACTCTATGTGTTTATTTTATTTTAGTCAGTCAATTATTTTAAGCAGCAGTTTCAGAGTCACCTTCAGTTACTTCTCTGCTACATTCCGCTTTGTTGAATTGTTGTTTGTTTATTTTGCATAAGCATTTCACAATTGTTTTGGTCATGTGGTTAATTATCATCGCTTAAACAGGCACATTTCTTTCGCACAGTCGTATTTTCTGTAGTTGACATCGTTGGTGCTTGCAAATTTGCCAACAAAGTTGGTATCGTGTGTTGCTTAGCACTTCCTTTTTTGCTCCTTCAAAAATGTTTTACTACAATTAACTAAAAAAAAGCGGATCATTGTTGTTTGTTTAAAAAGTGCGCCAAATTCCAAGCAAATTGCCAGCTGATCAGCTGATCAACCATCGATAAGTTCACTTGTAGAATTACCTCAAGTTGTCGAACATCCATTTTATTAATTTAATTTTTCTTTCTGCCAACATCTTTCTGACAGACAAACATTTTTTATTTATTAACCAATTTTATACAAATTATTTTATATACATATTTGAAGCCATTCATTAATAAAATTATCTTCGAATTTACTTGTGCAACACGACTACACAATACACATTTCGAAGATTTGTTTTGTCTAAATCCAGAACACCTTACTTTCATTCCACTCGTTTTGGTTTTGCATGTATACACAATTTTAATAGACATTTTTTTAAATAAAAATATATGAAAATTAAACTTGATTTATTCAAATGAGCACATCTAAATTTTCTTAAAACATTAAAAAATAATGCAACTATTAATTTTAGTGGCATTAATGCGTTTATTTCAGCAAACAAAACAAAATACTTTTCATTTCGACAGCTGCAAGCCAAACTTTTCATAACGAGTAAAATCTTGTCGGAATCGAAATCTAGAACACCTTTTATTTCGATTCCGACACTTTTTGTCGGAATCGAAATCTAGAACATGCCTGATTTTGTTGATTACAAGGGAGTTTATTAAAATATCAAGAGAACACGACTCTAAGAGGACATGTTTGAATTTGGAATCCCACCAAAATAAGTACGCCTCATAAAATCAAAAATGAGTAGAGTAAAAACTAATTAATAATTATTTACTCTATCTATGTGTATAAATAAAAGAATGTTATGTTAGTTACAACATTTATAGCTCAATAATTAATGGACAGATTTTGATGATCTATGGTCTGTTGCGAATGTAATTATTTAATTTTATAGTAATAGTATTATTATTGAAAATGCCACGACGCAGAAGATTGAGCATTGCGAATCAATCCACTGAAGGAGTATGAGGAATCGCATGAGAAGAGCGCCACTTTAGTATGGCTTTGCAAAGAGGGTAAATCTGTAAAAGTGCTCGTTTTATATTGATCAACAAGATAATCAATAAAATTACACATTGGAATACAGCTAGCATGCTTTTGTTTGCATTTCCATTGTGATGCAAAGTGAAACTGCCATTTAGTAAAGTAAAAATAGGTTTTGACCAAGAAAAACTGCATTCTCTTGCTCAATGTGTTAAGGACCATCCGAAAAGTCTATAACCAAATTGGGGATCTTCTCCATCCGTAGGGTTTTCCGTTATTTCGACCCCATTTAAGTCGAATTCGAGAAGACGTACACACAAATTTCCAAGCAAAAAAATGTTCAAAATTGAATTTAAAATTATAAAGTTCGTATTCTACGTGGTAGAGGTCGCATAAATTACTACAACTCAGTTCTCTATTTTTAACCACACCTTGCCATTTTTGTTTTTGCTGTGCATCAAAAAAAATTTTAAATCTCATAAATCTCATATTTTGAATCATGTAATTATCTCTAGTAGTTACCCAGTTAGAACGCTTTAAAATCTTCACGCGCCATGAAATACATACAGCTGGAGCGTAATACCTTGCGTATATAGCAGAACAGTCAGGTTCAAGATGTTAAGCGAAAAGAACAAGGTACAAACTCCACATGTGGAACACATCTCGTAGAAAACTTAGAGTTAATATATTGCGTAGATCAAAGAGCAGAGTGGTTGGATGTGTTAGGCAATTAAATTAACAAGTATAAATCACAAACATTCCATTCAAATGGATTAAACAGCTCTACCATAATGTTAAAAAAGCTTAACATCATTAGAGAAAAAAATAGTGTCACCTCGGCTGCCGTTTATAATAACTAAGCCATTAGGACATTGTAACGTTCCTATTCCAGTTCCTAATCCATTGGCACAGGGTGAATAATTGCCTGTGGCCATCGGTAACGTACTGGTAGTATACTCGCTTTGAAACCCAATGGTCGGTGGTTCGATTTCCCGCAGAAGCACTGGTGCATTTGCCTAGCACAGGCTTCGATAGCTAAAAAATCGCCATAGATTCAAGACACTGCCATTCGAATTCGGCTATAAATTGTAAGTCCCTGTTCTCTTCAAACAGTTATGAATAGAGATCAACATGCTTCACATGGGCGACAGACAAAAATGTCAGTCAGGGAAATTATTATTTATTATGTAAAATAGTCTAGATGATCTGAATTGAATAAAGTAGACTGTTTTTTATTATTTGTTAAATATTACATTTCGACAGAAACCATTTTAGCCATTATTTATGATAAGCAATAAGTTTGAAAAGTTTTTGTAAAACAAACCAGGAAAAAGGTAAAAACTATGACGTTTGATACTTTCGCATCGTCTTTAAGTTTTACAGACTATAGATGCACAAGAAACATTTTATATGGTCGGTTTGGAAATGAACCACATTATCGGAGCCACCATAAAAATAAGGTTTCCAATTGGTATGATTAGAAGTATACTTGAAACGCGTTCTAAAGAACTAACATCATACCCTACACAATAACACGACTCTTTATTGCAAAAGTTAAATATCCGTGCATAGCCAGTATGAGCCTTAAAAAATAAACACAAAAACCATATAACCTTCTAAATTATATACTTGGTCTTATGGAGGTATGCACGTTAGGGTGGGTCAATTTTTTTCAGTACAAAGGCTCACAGTGATTTTGACTCTTTGGGTCATTTTAGGCAACTTTGCCAAAGAATTTATGGTCTAAAACGAATTTGAGTTTGCCTCTTTTTCAAAATAGGGGTTTTTTTTTTTAATATTTAAAAATCGACTTACTCATTGCATTCACAAGGCGAAAAAGCGTTATTTCTTCTCTAGCTAATTGTGTATTTCAGTGTTTTTGGTGTCAATGACATGCATTTTGAATTTTGAGTGCCGCCACAGAGCGCTGTAGTGTATTTTTATTATTATTTTTTTTTTGACAAAATGTTCCGAAAAACGACGAACATTTCAGTTTTGCATAGTTCTTAAGCACTCTAACAAATTGTATGAAACAACGAATTTTTTTTCAGAAAACGTCCTATGGGAAATTTATAATATAGTATATTTTCATAGTTTCATGAGTACTATGAAAAAGTGAAATATTCGTCGTTTTTCGCAACATATTTTCAATTAAAAAAAAGAAGAAATAAATACACTAAAGCGCCATCTGGCGGTGCTCAAAATTCAAAATAGATGTCAAAATTGGATTCCTCGACCCCAAAAACTCTCAAATACACAAGTAGCTAGAGAAGAAATAACGGTGTTTCGTCTTGAGAATGCAATGAGTAAGTCGATTTTTTAACATTTTGAAGAAAACCTATTTTGAAAAAGTGGCAGATTCGAAATTCTTTTTAGACTCATAGTTTCTAGTGCAAAGTTCAAGACCCAAACCCAAATCAAAATCGCCGTGAGCCCCAGAACGTTTTTGTTGGCGCCATAAAAACCGACCTGCCCTAATGCACGTACTAAAGGATAAGAATAAGAAGTGAGTAGATCTGTGAGGTTTAGTTCCTCGAAATATGTTTTGTTATCAATGTGAGTGCAACAAAAAACATAGCATACATTGTTCCCGTTTGGAATGGCTGACAAAAGGAAGTTTTAGGCAGCGTAATAGGAGGGGGCTTACAACATGCATGAAAATATACAAGATGATTGGATATTCAATTGTGTGCTTCAAATGTTAGAATGAATTAGGGCATTATTTAATATGTACTTTTAAACTTTTCTGTGTAGAAGTTGATGTGTCTTTAAGCATTATTGTTAGTAGACAAGTAGTTTAGATGTAAAAGTATGGGAATAAAATTTCGGCACACTTTTGCATTCTTAAATTCGAGTTGACGCATGTATGCAGGAAAATATAAGGTATATAATTCTATATGTATAAGTATAATATAATGGTACAACTGTCAGTTAGTTACTCGTGTCAACGTACCTGCAGGGTTTGCACCATTGATTTTGTTGATCCAGTCCAAAGCGGGCGCGGCACTTCTTCAAATTATTGCCTAATAAAGAAAAGAAAAATTATTAATATGACGGTAAGAATTTGTTACCAAGATAAGAAATCTGGAGTTAAGGAGTTGTCTTGGTTCTAAGTACCTACAAATATTAGTAAATGGTAAAGCCACTTAATTTTTACAAAAATCTCGATAAAATTCCAAAGATTTTTGGATGTCCTTTTACATATTTATTTAGTAACTATATGTACAGTACATACAATATAATAAAAAATGGTGTAACATTTTTGATTTTTTTCTACTTTTTGATGCGGAATAAGCTTAAAGCCACTTGAAGGTTTCTATACGAAAACCAATGTTGTTTACATTTTTGTGTTTACTGTAATTTACCGTTATTTACTTTTACGAGTCTGTCAGCCTAATTTCATGAAGCAGTTGTCAACCGAAAATAGATCCATTCACAATGGTTGCCGTTAAACAATTAAAGATTAAAATAATTTGTTAAATCCTTTAATAGCAAAGAAAATTGGTAGTAGCAAAGGTGTCGCTAGAAATATCCTAGAAATTTTAAGACAAAAATTACATAATTGGCCGACGATGATCACAAGTGGCCAAAAAGCGACGGTTAATCCGAAGTGCTGGCAATTGTTTTTAGTCTGCTGGTCAATAAAGTAAAAATGGTCTACTCCTTGGTATTCGCCATTTTTAATTAGTTTGAAGCTGTTTATAACACTTAAAATAGAAATAAAATAATCCGCAAGGAAGTGATTTTGAAAGATAATACTGCGGATCACCCGAAATTTGCTTTGGAGCAACTGCGATATCATTGATATTTATTTTTTTGGATAAAAAAGTTTAATAGCAACTGATTCTATCCACTTTTCCAGCATATGGCTTTGTGATGGTATGGACTAGAGGATCGAAAAAAGTCATTGAACAAGGAATCCACTTTTTCAACAATTTGCCGTCGAAAAAAAACATTAAAAAAATGAAAAAAAAAACCTAATATTCAATTTAAAAAAAATGCTTGTTTTAGTTGACTAACTAGAACTTCTAACTTTTGTGATTTATCAAGTTTTTCGAAAAAAGTAAGTGGCTTTAAATTTTTATTCGCGATCTGAATTTATAAAAAGGTATAAAACTACTACATAAGATTAATAGTTTATATAACTGCATGCATAAAAAAGAGAACATAAATTTTTATTTAGTGAACTTAATAAAAGGCAACTTTGCTATATACTACAATATATACATATATTAAACTTGTTTTTTTTTGACGTAAACATAATAAAAATATAAAGGTAAATAATTGTAGGTATTTATCTATGGTACAAACAAGACATGCTTAAAAATTAAGTAATCTTTATAAAGTTAAAATTCCATTTATATATACACACATACATACATATGAATTGATGTACTTTAAAAAGAGAAGAGGGTGATATTGCGATAAAATAATTATTAATTGAAGTAGTATTAAAACCACTATTATTCGCCTTTACCACTTTTGAATTTTCAATAGTTTATAACCCAATAAGTTTTTGTGTTTTTTTGTAAATACAACTTTTTTTGTGGCTGACAGTCGTAAACTAAATTTGGGGTCTGCTGCTCGACTTAATTCAATTTTATTGACAAAGTTCGCAAAAGTTTTCTCCAATCATAAAACCTTGACCACAAAAAAAATCTCATTAAATATGCAATTATATGTATAGGGTAGTTTATATTACATACATACTACAAATACGTGATTATATTTATTAAAATGTTCTTCTTTTTTTTTAGAGTTAGAGGCTGTATTTTTCTTTGATACAATTGTTGATTTGCTTTGGCTTAGTTTCATTCGACTTGGTTTGGTATATTATACCATACATACGGTTACGTATATCGGAATATCAAAATTTTCTAACCTCCTCCGTCGTTGGCATCTTGCTTCCGTTTCCGTTTCTTGCCTCGAGTCGCATTTGTACGCGAACTCCAATCAGGGTACATTTGCATGTGCAGTTGTCGTTCCCTTCGCGCTAATTCGTAATACTTGGCCTGTTCCTCACGCCCCAAAGCATGCCACTGCGGTTACGTTCGGTTTTGCACGATCGCAAACGACACACGTTATGTTGCGATAGATTGGGTGTCAGTATCGATATATTTTCGATTAGCCAAACATGCCGATATAATTGATCGAATTGTGTTTAGATATTGTTGCGATAGGCGCAAATCAGTAAATTATGAAAAATAAAGATAGATAATACATTATGTAGTAGTTTCTATTATTTAAGGTGGTATTAAAAGTCAACAAATACGATAGCTCAATATTGAGCATTTCAGTCAACAATAGCAATATTATCATTTAGAAAAATCTGTGGAAATGTAGCGTTAAGACAAGCGGGCTGGGCTCAACTCATGTAGTATAATCAACTCTGCGATTTAAATTTTATTGTATATAAAAAGCTTTGACTGATCGATCTTCTAAACGGCTTCGGGTGCATGCTTATACCAATTTCAATTATATTTTGAATATCAACTTTAAATATATTTAATTTTTATATTTTGTTTTAATTTCGCATCAATTTTACGTGATTTGACGATAATTTGTATGTATGTATGTATGTATGTATGTATGTACACATAAAAACCTTTCAGCTGAGCTTAGCTATCTCAAACTCCAATGCTAATACATAACAAAACTCTCGGACATATGTAAATATATTATAATAAAATCTTACATCTGTATGTTTCTTCGTGCATATAGGTATTTCATACACACCACCAAATTTCGCTTGCCAACTTTGATTTGTAGTAGTAATTAACACAACCTTAAGATTTCCAAACTCCGTCCGTACTGTCGCAATATTGCAACATTTTGGTAACTTTTAATAGGCAACTAGTTGTTGCAAAAATCTACCAAAATAATAAAGTACAGTAACCAACTATGAAATTTTAATGATAGCTAAGGCAAATTTTTGTTTTAAAATTTCTGGGCATTCTAAGGTACTTGCTTTTAATGTTAAATACGGAACGAATTAGTTCTATCTCTGGATTTCTGTTATTGAAGGTTCAAGTTTTAGGATACAATTACAGTACAGTACAAACAGTACGAAATTTTAAATATATTCTAAATATTTACACAAATTACATAAATACATAATTAATTTATTGTTAGATGTCATTTTTATCAGTAGCTGATATTTTGTGTTATGTGCTTGTAGTATATGTTTATGTGAGTAAACTTTTGTTTTGAGTGTATGTTAGTGATAGGTTTGTTCTTAATCAAATTAAAAAAGTAAAACAAACATTAATGAAGATATAGGAAAGGTGTCGACAATGTCAAAATTTTGTGTGCAATACCTCCCGAATCCGCTGTCGATCTGTCTTTTTTACGCTTTTTCTTTTTTGAAACGTAACCGTAGTTATCTCGAGCGCTCCACCCTGGGTACAACTCCATATGCAACTGACGTTCTTGTCGCGCTTTTTCGTAATATTTGCTTTGTTCTTCGCGGGACAGCTCGTGCCACTACAAAAGTATTATTAATGTTAGGATCAGTATGGATCATTTCACAAAAGATATTTGACTTATCAAGTGGAATATGTGTATGTTTGTAACCTACATTAAATAACATACTTTAAATATGCGCAGGGCTTGTTTCTTGAATTTTAAATATATATACATTTTAAAAAAACTTGAAAACAAATTTTTTTGTTTTTAATTACTTGTATGAGGCATACTAAATCATTATTATGCCTGCATAATTATTATTATTTTTTAATAATCACGCCCGTATGGCTTACCCGTCGTCCTAATATTTGATTGATCGCCGCCGACTCTTTGAGTGTACATTCGGCTACGACTTTGGCACGCATCTCCTTCATATAAAGCATAAATGCATTAAGGGGTTTCTTGATATGTGGTTTTTTCTTATCACTTGAACTATCTTTACAGTCGTTTTGTTGCAAATTCGATGAGTTCTTTGTATCCAAGTTTCTACAATAAAAGAAATAAAAAAATTAATACTATGTTTCTGTGTAATTTTATAGGATTATTTACTGAAAAAAAAGAAAGAAGAAAAATAAGATGTACCCTCTATGCGCTTCGTAAATGAACTCAAATAACAGCGACGCAATATTCTCAATTACTAAGAATTGCAATTATTCTTGTGAACTTTGATAGGCAAGAGGCACAATGCATTGTGATAATCTGCAAAAATATGAGGCATGTTAGATGTTTTCAGCATTTTTGGTTATTTTTTCAAAATTTCATAATATCCATAAGTGCAAAAATGTCTTAAAAGCTCTCATTTTACCTCCATATAGAATGTGTTACCTCGTGGAAGCGCAAATAGATCAGATTTTGTAGTGCTAAAATAATTTTCTTGGTATCTGAATGTAATATTTAAAAGTTGAATTGTAACCTTAAAGCTTTTTAGGGTCAAGCGCTTTTTTTAAAATCGTGGTAAGGCCACACCACTAGTGCACAAAATGAAAATTGATTCTATTTGCTAAGCTTCTCCGGTATCGGGCGATTTTAAATTGATTCAACTGTGCTCTGCATTCATTTTTCTCGAAAAATACCGATCTTAAATGTTATTTAAACCGAATTATTTGGATAACTAATTAAAGTGGTAATTGACAATTAATATCGTGTATACTCGATTCACAAAAATTCATGCAAAAAGCGCATAAAGGGTACGATAAACAATGTTTCCCCAAATCTGTATCTTTACATTTTTTTAAACTTGGTTCCAATGCTCAAATCGTATGGGACGTCAGATACCGTCATATCGTCAACATTATCGCTACTTCCGTTGCCTATAGCAACGGCTGCTGTTAATGCGTTAAATCGAGCTTTAAAAATATCAGAAAGAGTGCGTTCCTGTAAAGCGGCTACAGCAGAAACAGCTGAAGACGCAGTATGAATGGTGTGTGCTGTAGAAGAAGCTGATGTCGATGCTGTTTCTAAGCTACTGCAACACTGCTTCTTGCTGCCAAAACCACTTATAATGGAAGATGGCGTTGGTACCCCGACACGCCGAGCACATCTTGATTTCCGTCGATGATGTTTAGCTATGTCAGATGCCGAAATTGAGGAGCTAACTCCAGTTGAACAACTGCTGTTACTGCTTGTCGGTGGAGTAGATGGAGTGGGCGAAATATGCGTTTCGGTTGAATTTTCCCTTGCATTTATTGTGCTCTCCTGACTTTCAGGAGTCAGTTTCATTGCAGGCGACAAGTTCGGGACCTTACAAGATTTGCTAGTTTTACACATTGATGAAAGTGCCCTAGTGCTGCTGGTCGTGCCATCAGTACTGGCTTTATTAAGATTACTTGTGGATAGAGCCGCATATTCCAGGATTATTTCGGCGGCAGTGCAACTATCTTCGTCATCTGACATACGGATGCCAACATTTTTTGGGTGCCATATACAGTTTGGTGATAATGTAGACTCTTCATCGTCACTACTTTCACTGTGTGCGTTCAATAAGCTACCAGCAGTTTTGTGATTGCCAGATTGATCAGCTACTAATGATGCTTGTTGAAGAATAATGTTTTCGATCTCGTGGAGACTACGTGGTTTGTGCATTGCGATTTCGGTATCACCTAGTATATTAGGAACCTGCACAGTCTCTGCAGAAGTTGATGTGTTTGACGTTAAGGCGATTTCTGCTGACAAAGCGATGGCAGCAAGTGCCATCACAGCATGAGTAAGTGTTGGTGGCGAATTATTATCAGAAGCAAGCCCTAAGCGCTGTAGGCTGCGAAGATAATAAAGTTCAGCACTACTCCACTGAAGGTAAAGCATTTTTACTTGGCCTAATATGCCTTCAATTGATTCCCTGTTACTATCTAATTGGCGCAGTACTGTGTGGCTAAGCGTTGAATCAGAATCATTGTTAAAGTGACATTCGCGACGCACAATCATATTTTCTCGAAATCGGCTGCAAAGCAACATTAATCTTTCTAGACCTCTTTGAACATCGCTTAAGATGCTTTTTTGTTCTCGAAAAAAATGACATGTGGAATCATTTATTGGCTGTCCTGTATTTCGTTTTATAGGCTTACTCTGACATTTGCATGCAGATGAAATTAATGTGCAGTCGTCAACGTGTGGCACATGAACTCCGGAATCCAGCAGCAGGTCCTCAGGACTTCCTCTAATGCCATCTAATGTCGAATTGTTATTATTATTGCTATCTTGTGTAATATCACTTAAAGATACTGGTATTTGCTGGACTAATGTTTTCGAATGTCTGGAATCAGCAAAGTCTATAACATGGAGGGCGTTTTCCGATATATGTTGGGGCTGCATAAAACGGGAGTATAGAAGTTGTGTTGCTAAAAGTTGCTGTTGCTGGGAACAGTTTGGTTGATTAAGCACGTTATTACTATACACCCGAGCTAAAATTTCATCACGGCTCACTGCATTCGGCTTTGAAAAATGTTTGAACATATTTTGCTGGTGTCGGATAAGGACCTCAGATATAAATGACGCCGGATTTAGAGAAGGAGTAGTTTTTATTGGTGCACTGAATAAACTTTCTAGAATATGAAAGTTTGTTTCTTTCATATTATTTTGCTCCCCTGATTTGTCTTTTAAATTAATGGCTGTATTGGTTGTTAATGAATGATATTGATGATAGTGCTCTGCTTTAGCACTATTTTTATCTTCCGCATCGAGAAATTCCTTTGAAGAAAGGCAATTATTATGTTCTTTAGTATCGGTACCATCTTTGTAAAATTCATCGTTACTAGTATTTAAGGTATTCCAGTTATTGTTGCATTTAGCTTGTGGAATAAGGTTTGTGGCCGTTTGGCCTAATTGATCTGACAGAATTACTCCAGGCATCGGAGTTGAAGCAGCGATAGTACACGAGTTGTTGGGGAAGTTTGATGGGCTTACAAACCATTTATTAAGTAAGTTTAAGCCAGTTGATCGTATTTTCGACGATGAGTTTAGCAATATTGGCAAAAGTATGTTGTTGCATCCGATTGTTCTTTTATTATTGTTATATTAATTTAAAAAAAAAAATTTTACTCATGTAGCACTTCCTCTTCTGAAGCACGTCATATTTATGTGCTTGTTGTTCACTTTGATCTTATGAGTTTTGTAAAATTACTTCACTGTTCTAGACTTGTTACGCTTGTTTTTTAAACAAAAAGTGCGTTTTCCTTTTAAAGCATTGTAATTGAGTATACAATATTAATACAAATGTAACCATTACTAATTTTTATTTAAATCTTGTAAAAGTATTTTAGCGTTAAAATAGATAAATAACTTTGTTCGCTTCTTAGCAACTATACATCATATCCTTAAATATATGGAGATTTTTCAAAAAGAGGTCGAACTTTAATTTGAAGTGAACTAACGAAAACTTAATAAATTTAATTAAATGATTCGGAGGGAAATTCCACGGCTATTATGATTTAAAACTGATATCCAAAAAATTACCACTTCGACAAGCTCTAAAAAAAACTCTCTCCAAAGCTCTCTTACTGCAATTTGAACACCAAACTTCTTTTTTTTCACCCTGTGAATAATGTTTTTCATGTGGGTCCTAAATAAAATAAATTATAATTGTCTGTACCTCAATAATTTGTCGTGCCCTAATAACTAATTTGCTCAATAAAACTCTTGAAAAACTCTCTTTGCGCATGTCACAATCCACGCCAATTGTCAAGCGCAATAGCCGCAACATTAACCCTGTTGCCTGCCTGTTGCAGGCAACTCAATTAGTTAAAAGAAATAAAAAATATTAATCAAATAAAATGTTTGGTGTTATAAAATAGAAAAATATATATTATTTTTAAATCTTCTCTGTAATATAGGAGCGCGGCATATACGACTTAACAGTTGAATAATAATATCCTACATTCAACAGCTCATATGAATTCAGTCTATACAATGAGAACAATGTACCCACACTTTATAAACTTATATAATTATTTTTATCAAGCTACTGATTGACGGTTCGTTTGGTGGCGTCATTAAAGTTTGCATTTTTGCTTTTGTTGTTTGGCTATGCAAAAACAAACTATTTTTCTTAGGTAACAAACGTTATAATTTATGAATTATTAGTACACCAATTATGAAGTAGACCAGCGTAAAGACACAGACTTGGTCATACTTTTTTAATGCGTCTTATTCGTCCCTTTTACTTTTCTGGAATTTTAATGCAATTAAACACCAGTAAATTTATTTTCTTTGATTTTAAACGCTTAATGATTTAATTTCAACCGCCCGTGTGCACTACCCGCCGATTTTGGGATTCGTACTGTCCAATGCCTGCTGCAAATAATGATTTTCTCAAACATGTACATGCACAACAATTTGACGAATTATTTCTCCACTTTCGGGCTTTAAGGCTAAAAGTTAACGATAGCAACGATAGTCGTCCTATTTCACTTCTCCGAGAGTAGCTCTGCGGTACTCAAGCGAGTGCGCGGTGAGTAAACGGCGTTTAAGAGTGCTTGTCTCCCATAAGAGCAAACCGGCAAGAGATTCATTTATTGGCCCAACATTTTAACATTCAAAATAAAGAGATTTAATTCTTTTAACTACTAACTAATTACGTAACATCAGTTGGGATATTTTAATTCATTTATATTTATAGAGAAATTGTCATCGACCTTATTTACAAAATTGTACAAATAGCTACGAACTTAAAAAATCTAGTGGGGACCATCCTGACCATATGCTATATACCCTGTACTTTATTTACTTTATATGTTTTTAAAGAGAAAGATTATAGTGACAAGGAATATTTTATTGTTTCAACTAATAGTTGCAAGCTGTCTTAAATGTTGCTTAAACTTGACTCTCACACTAGTCTGCAGCTTCTTTATAAGTTTTATAAATAATTTGATTTTTATTTTCTAGGCAAAGAGGGCTTAAATTTTAATAAAATTACATCCACAGACGTTTAATGATAAAAGTAAAAAGAATTAGCATTCGAATAGTGGAAAACTGTTGTGCGCGCCACACCTACATATTTATTTATGTACATATGTACGAATTTACCATTTTCCCAATATCCTAAAAAAATAAATAGATTTTTTCCTTTTGAAATTTTTATCCGATTTAAACTTTATTTTTATACCCTGTACAGTATGGTACCAAGGGCATATTAAGTTTGTGCAAGACGAAAATGTATGTAACATATAGAAGGAGACGTCGGAGACACCTCAAAGTTACCTAAAAAATGATCAGGGTGAATAGAGAAGTCGATATACCCATGTCCGTCTGTCCGTGTGAACGCCTAGATCTCAGAGATGGTAAGAGCTAGAGTTACCAAACTTTCACATTAGATCCCATATTATTCCATAGGAGGCAAGTTTATTTTATTTTTTTGATATCGGGGATAAATTATATAGCTCCCATGGGGGTGTTTGAGACGACCTCGACAAAAAAAAAGCGTTTTAGATGAATAATTCATTTGTTTATGAAGATATCGTAACCAAATTTGGTATTCAGAAGTTTTTTTTAGTTCCCAAACACTGTACCAAATTTGATCGAAATCGGTTGACTATATCATATAGCTCCCATAGGAACGATCGGTCAAAAAAAAATTTTTGCTTAAAAATTCTTCTGTTTTTGGTTTTTTGTGAAGAAATCGGACTTTATTACAAGCTAGTGGTACAGGGTATCCTAAAGTCGTCCGCGCCCGACTTTACGTCCGCCATTTTTTCAGCATACTATTATTAACTTAACTATATCATATAGTTCTATAGTTTCGAACGGTCCGTTTTTTGTTTTGTTTTTTTTTTTGCAAAATTTGTTGTGTTTTGTGTGCTTATGTAGATATAAATTTGGCCACCAAAATTTGTTTGGAGTAAAGCAAATCACATAATTTGATGGCAATCTGATTGTATTCATGTATTGGAAATACCCTCCAAATTTTAAAGAGGGGTCGAAAATTGAAAATATAAACACTAGCCAGTCACAATTCAAATGTATATTCCAGCACCAGGAACACGATTACAATCTTCAGATATGCCACGAGCATACGAAGCTAAAAGAAGCTGCAATTTCCAATAGGTGCCGGACTTGCATGTCAGCCTTGAAAAATGTAAAAAGGAGCTAAAACATAGACTTGATTGCTTTTTAGAAGTATCATCTTTTAAAGAAACTTAAAATAGTAATTGCACTTTTTGGGATGAACAAACGTTGGGTAAGTGGAGCAAATTTGAATTTTTGTAGAGCCCTTCATGTTATTCCCAGGCAAAACTCCTACGCAAAGTCCATGCTGCTCTAGACGGTGCACTTGTTATGTTTGCCGTATCTTGGGACGAGAATTCAATCAGTTTGGTTTCAAAACTCAATTTTCTAACTAACAAGATTTTAATTGATTAAGTGCATTTAATGCTATATCAACCATTCTTTTTACCCTGTGCCTTAAGGTACAAAGAGCATATATATTAAATTTATGTATGTGATAGAGAAGTAAACGCCAGATTGTCCTAAAAGTTACTATATCGATGTAAATATAATACCAATATGTAATATATTTAATAATATGTATTGTAGCTTTACAAGGAGCTGAAGAAGACATACAGGCCTGTTCTAGATTTCGACTCGTTTTGAAAAGTCATAACGAGTGCATTACGACAAATGGTGTTCTAGATTTCGCCCGAGTTCGAATCGTTTTCGTTTCGAGTGTTATCGATAACCATTTGTATAGAACAGCTGGCGAGCTATCGATAAGTTCTCTTTTAGAGGTACCACAAGTTTTCGAACACCCACTTTATTAATTTGTTTTTGCTTTCTGCCAACATCTTTCTAAGAGACAAATATTTTTAATTTATATACCATTTTTGTACAAGTTATTTTATATACATATTTTAAGCCATCCATTAATAAAATTATCTTCGAATTTACTTGTGCAACACGACAACACGGCAGCACAATATATATTTCGAAGTTCTGTTTTGTCTAAATCTAGAAGACCTTACTTTCATTCCACTCGTTTTGGATTTCCATGTACTCATCATTTTAATAGACATTTTTTTAAATAAAAATATATGAAAATTAAACTTGATTTATTCAAATGAGCACATCTAAATTTTCTTAAAACATTAAAAAATAATGCAATATTAATTTTAGTGGCATTAATGCGTTTATTTAAGTAAACAAAGCAAAATACTTTTCATTTCGACAGCTGCAAGCCAAACTTTTCATAAAGAGTCGACGCATGTCGGAATCGAAATCTAAAACACCTTTCATTTCGATTCCGACAGTTTTTGTCGTATTTTCTTTTGCTGCTATGGCTTTTTAATCCTGCAACTGCCTTACTGATAATTTTTTTTTTAAATTTAAACTGCAAAATTATTGACTATTGATGAAATATGCCAAGATAATTACTTTGAAATGTTATTATTTAGTACCACAGCTTGGTGGCAACTCCTTAGCTTGAAAAGATTTTGCTATGACACAAAATGGTATATGCACCAAAGAATTTAATAAATGAAATACAATAAGAAAATCGTAAATTCAAACATTATATTTATCCAAATATTAAGATACAGAAAAATCTAAAATTGAATAAGTGAGTGGCGGTTTTAAATATCTGGCGCCCCTAGGCAATCCAAAAAAAAGAGAGAAAAATATTTTAAATGCGATTGTGAATGTCATCAGTGCTTTATCACAATATAGTTCGTTATTAATGAAATACATATCGGCATTAACAAAGACGACATCGGCATGGATAAGGTATTCAAAAAAATCCCCTTTTCAAACACTTCTTATTCACAGTTCTTTACGTCTTGATTTTTAAGCTACGAATTCTCGGATGATATCTTCACAATTGATAGATAGAAACAAATCTGACTCTATCGTTAATAACGCAAAAGCATTCAGTTTGTTTTCGCCCAATGAAGATCTGAGATAGTTTTTCACGCGATTTAAAACAGAAAACGATCTTTCTGCGCTACAATTTAAAATAGGAATTGAAACAAACATCGGCAACTTTTGCAAATTTTGCTGCCCAACATAGAGAAGAATAGCAAGAAGAAGACATAGAATAAAGAACTAATAAGAAGCTCACACGAACATAATAGTTAGTTACCTATTACATCTCAGCCACATACACCTGTACCTCGGTTTACGCGGTAGATACGTTCCTAACAAAACCGCGTAAAGCGAATCCGACTATAAATAAGCTTTTTAAAATATTAATTGAACGCAAAATATAGCTTTATAAAGTTAATAAAATATAAAAGTATCATTTAGGTAATAAAAAAATAAAAATAGGTAAATCAAAAAATGTATTAATTTAAAAAAATCAAATGTTCTTCATTCATAAATCATAAAATCATCTCAGATTCTGCATCTACAATTGTTGATTTTGTTAACCCCCGACGCAAAAAGAGGGGTGTTATAAGTTTGACGTGTCTGTCTGTCTGTTTGTCTGTTTGTCTGTCTGTCTATGGCATCGTAGCTCCCGAACGCTTGCAGTGATTTCAATTTAGTTTTTTTTGTATTAAAGGTGACTTATGTGCGAGTGTTGTTAGACATGATGAAAATCGGTCGAGCCGTTTAAAAGTTGTGGGGAGTGAAAGTGGGGAGAATGCGTAAAAAAAAGCAAACGAGCTTGACCTTAAATGTAATCTATACCTAGACATCAACTTTGTCCGATTGGCTTAAAATTTGGTCCTATTGTAGCTGACGACGTCACTGATTCGAATCTGTGGTTATTTTTGCTCTATCTCTTCTCGTTTAGAAGTAATGGCCATTTGAAGTTAAAAACATAAACTTTGTCCGATTGGCTTAAAATTTGGTCCTATTAAAGCTGACGACGCCACTGATTCGAATCTGAGGTTATTTTTTCTCTATCTCTTTGCGTTTTTGCTCTATCTCTTCGCGTTTAGAAGTTATGGCCATTTGAAGTTAAAAACATAAACTTTGTCCGATTGGCTTAAAATTTGGTCCTATTGAAGCTGACGACGCCACTGATTCTAATCTGAGGTTATTTTTGCTCTATCTCTTCGCGTTTAGAAGTTATGGCCATTTGAAGTTAAAAACATAAACTTTGTCCGATTGGCTTAAAATTTGGTCCTATTGAAGCTGACGACGCCACTGATTCGAATCTGAGGTTATTTTTGCTCTATCTCTTCGCGTTTTTGCTCTATCTCTTCGCGTTTAGAAGTTATGGCTATTTGAAGTTAAAAACATAAACTTTGTCCGATTGGCTTAAAATTTGGTCCTATTGAAGCTGACGACGCCACTTATTCGAATCTGAGGTTATTTTTGCTCTATCTCTTCGCGTTTTTGCTCTATCTCTTCGCGTTTAGAAGTTATGGCCATTTGAAGTTAAAAACATAAACTTTGTCCGATTGGCTTAAAATTTCATCCTATTGAAGCTGACGACGCCACTGATTCGAATCTGAGGTTATTTTTGCTCTTAGAAGTAATGGCCATTTGAAGTTAAAAACATAAACTTTGTCCGATTGGCTTAAAATTTGTCTGTCTGACTGTCTGTCTGTCTGTGGCATCGTAACTCCCGAACGCATGCAGTGATTTCAATTTATTTTTTTTTTGTATTAAAGGTGACTTATGTGCGAGTGTTCCTAGACATGATGAAAATCGGTCGAGCCGTTTAAAAGTTGTGGGGAGTGAAAGTGGGGAGAATGCGTAAAAAAAAAGCAAACGAGCTTGACCTTAAATGTAATCTATACCTTAACAAGAATCTAAATTATAGTAAGTATATTATAATATACTAAAGTCTAACTTAACCTAACCTACCTATAAAAAGTATGAAATAAAAAATTAAATTAAAAATTTAAAAAACCCCCGAACTTAAGTAATTTTCATTTAAAAAGTGAAAAATAATAAAAGAAACTTAATGTTAAAGTACCTAAGAATCTATTAATAATTCTAAAAAAAATACGTCGCGTTGGGGGACCGCTCCTAAACTAACAATTTAAATACAAATAGTCTAATTAAGCAACAAAGATTAACTTAAAAACAAAATTAAGAAAATACTTCAAAAACTTTCATAGAATTACTTCAAAAAATTTGCATGTAAGATACGACCGTCAACGACGTCTGCCCTCGCGTGTCCCCCAACGCGACGTATTTTTTTAGAATTATTAATAGATTCTTAGGTACTTTAACATTAAGTTTCTTTTATTATTTTTCACTTTTTAAATGAAAATTACTTAAGTTCGGGGGTTTTTTAAATTTTTAATTTAATTTTTTTTAGTCATAGTTTAAAGAAGATGAAGAGAAAATATTCTGAAATAAGCTATTGTTGCTTATTTTTATTAGTCATATCTTTGTAGACTTCTTCATATTATTTAAATAGATCATTAACATCTCGTTGAAATTTAAGACTACGATCTAAAATAACATCTTCTTCTTGAAAATGGTTTCCTTGTTTTCTTCCTAGTACAAGTCCCTTCTGAACAAATTTAGCTGTGAATACATTGGGTTCATTGTCATCGATGTCACATTTAATTTCTGAGCGTGTATTCATTCATTAATATCTGATTAAGTTATATCGACAAAGCCTTCTCCACCCAATTCTTGACCCAACTTAATTATCTGAGAAAACTCTTCCTCCAAAGATGTTGATATGTTGATTTTTTAATCTCGATATACGACATGCTTATATGTTTGATTCAATCCAACATCGTAAATTTTTCCTAGGCATGAATAATTGAGAGAGTTCCTTAATTTTCCACATGATCTAAAATATATCTGAATGACTTTTTCATATACAGGGGCTTGAAAGTCGAAATTATCCCTTGGTCTAGGGGTTTCAAGAAAAGAAGTCGTATTTGGAGGTAAAAACACAACTTGAACACTTTCATACTGCAACTCTTAAAGGTGCCCTGGAGCATTATCAAGAACTAGAAGGACTTTAAAATTTAGCCCTTTTTTAATTAAATATTTTTTACATCTGGCACGAAAATGTTATGGAGCCAATCATTGAACAACGTCGCGGTTACCCAAGCTCTTTTATTTGCTTTCCAATAAACGGAAAGATTGTTAATATTCAAACCTTTAAACGATCGTGGTCGTTTAGCTTTGCCAATTACCAATGGCTTCATAATATGATCTCCAGAAGCATTACTACAAAGAAGAATCGTTATACGATCTTTTGCAGCCTTATGACCGCTTACTGATTTGTTATGTTTTGTTATAAAGACATTTTCTTCCAAAATAATCCGTATTCCTCAGCATTAAATATCTGGCCTGGACTGTATGACGTTGCGGTAATAATTTCAGCAAACTTTTCTGAATATTTTTGTGCTTCCAAATAAGCAGATGCTTGTTCACCTTTTAATTTTAGACTATGCAAGGAAAGTCTTTGCTTAAATCGACTTGCCTTAAGAGACATCTTATCCGCAGAAATAGACTGCACTTGTTTTGGCAATTGAGTATCTTTTTGCCACTTTACTTTGTGTTAGTTTACATTTTGCTTTTGCATTAAAAGGAAAATTCACTCTTTCTTGTGTTTTGTCAAAGTATTATGATAGACAGAAGCACGAAGTGTTACCAGATTTAAAATTAACTAAAATAATAAGTATTCCCAGATTTAAAGCAAAATTAAAATAAATTAAATAAAAGTAAATATAAATAACTTTTTTTTTTTTGATTTTAAATTTGCAAAAGTAACGCCGTATTGAGTAAATCTGCAATTTTGAGTGTTTGTATTAAATGTTGCATTAAAAACGGTGCGACGAAATTGGAAATGTTACAAAAGTGTTTCGGCAACGTTTCTCTAAAGAAAAGAGTCATTTACCAGTGGCACGAACAATTCAAAACTAGCCGTGAGTCCTTCATCGATGATGAACGCAGTGGCAGACCACCGAAAACCGACGAAAACGTTAACATAAACAAATAAAGAATGACCGTAAACGCTTTTGCATCCGTTAAAGACATTTTGTTTCAAGATTTGGGCCTCTGATGTGTCGCTGCAAAGCTGGTACCGTAAGATCTGAATATCATGCAAAAAAGGACCTCAATAAAGTCATGATTTCCAAGACCATTTGCTTAAAAAAAAAGAATAAACTGCCTTTTCGGTCGACTCAAAAAACTGATCCGTGGAACGAATTATTTTATTATATATCATTATTATTCTTATATTATATAAATCTCTAAATCGATTTTTTAATATATTGAAAAAAACATATAAAGGTGGGCGACTCGAAATTCATTTTAGACCCATAGTTTCTTTGGCAAAGTTTGATTATTATTATATTATATAAATCTTTAAATCGATTTTTGAATATAGTGTGTTTCGGCAACGTTACTCTAAAGAAAAGAGTCATTTACCAGTGGCACGAACAATTCAAAACTAGCCGTGAGTCCTTCATCGATGATGAACGCAGTGGCAGACCACCGAAAACCGACGAAAACGTTAACATAAACAAATAAAGAATGACCGTAAACGCTTTTGCATCCGTTAAAGACATTTTGTTTCAAGATTTGGGCCTCTGATGTGTCGCTGCAAAGCTGGTACCGTAAGATCTGAATATCATGCAAAAAAGGACCTCAATAAAGTCATGATTTCCAAGACCATTTGCTTAAAAAAAAAGAATAAACTGCCTTTTCGGTCGACTCAAAAAACTGATCCGTGGAACGAATTATTTTATTATATATCATTATTATTCTTATATTATATAAATCTCTAAATCGATTTTTTAATATATTGAAAAAAAGTGGGCGACTCGAAATTCATTTTAGACCCATAGTTTCTTTGGCAAAGTTTGATTATTATTATATTATATAAATCTTTAAATCGATTTTTGAATATATTGAAAAAAACATAATTTGAAAATATAAAATCGATGTTTTTGAAAGGGTGGGCGACTCGAAATTCATTTTAGACCCATAGTTTCTTTGGCAAAGTTTGATTATTATTATATTATATAAATCTTTAAATCGATTTTTGAATATAGTGTGTTTCGGCAACGTTACTCTAAAGAAAAGAGTCATTTACCAGTGGCACGAACAATTCAAAACTAGCCGTGAGTCCTTCATCGATGATGAACGCAGTGGCAGACCACCGAAAACCGACGAAAACGTTAACATAAACAAATAAAGAATGACCGTAAACGCTTTTGCATCCGTTAAAGACATTTTGTTTCAAGATTTGGGCCTCTGATGTGTCGCTGCAAAGCTGGTACCGTAAGATCTGAATATCATGCAAAAAAGGACCTCAATAAAGTCATGATTTCCAAGACCATTTGCTTAAAAAAAAAGAATAAACTGCCTTTTCGGTCGACTCAAAAAACTGATCCGTGGAACGAATTATTTTATTATATATCATTATTATTCTTATATTATATAAATCTCTAAATCGATTTTTTAATATATTGAAAAAAAGTGGGCGACTCGAAATTCATTTTAGACCCATAGTTTCTTTGGCAAAGTTTGATTATTATTATATTATATAAATCTTTAAATCGATTTTTGAATATATTGAAAAAAACATAATTTGAAAATATAAAATCGATGTTTTTGAAAAGGTGGGCGACTCGAAATTCATTTTAGACCCATAGTTTCTTTGGCAAAGTTGCTTAAAATGACCGATAGAATCAAAATCGCCGTGAGACCCATAACGTTTTTTTGGCCCCATACTAATTGGCCCACCTTAGTATGCACACATTACGTTCCAAACTATATATGTTAGTAAGTATTAGAAAATTTTTGTTGCACTAACACATAGTATGCAGGGGAAAACTATTTTGCAGCAGTTGACTTGGTTATACCGCCATCTATCGGATTAAATTAATTCCATAGATGGCGTTTAGGAATGGTGGTATTCGGCATAAGATTTCTAGTTTTTATCTTGTTTATTAAAAATGAGAACGATACTCCAGACGTTTATAACGCAAATACATAACATTATTAATGCATTTAATGTCATTTAGAGTGATGCTAAGCAACACCTTTAAAAATGTTTTTAGTTACATATAGTTTCTAAAATTCCAAGACAAATTTTTTATAAAACTCGTCATAAAATAGGGGATAAATAAATTGAGAGAAAAATTTAAGGGATGCACTCCAATGCGCAAGCGCTTCTTAACAAAGACGTGGAGGGTGTTAACGTCACTCACCATTCGTTGATGTAAAGTATGGGTGTGATTATTAACAAGGGCTATGAGTCAATAAAAGATGGCGGCCATAATGGCTCACTCACCTATATATACTACTAAATAGCCAGTAAGGTGTGCACACTATTTTACATGTATGCATTTATCTTTTAATATCCACTTACGATAGCATTATTGCAAAGCTAGGTGGAATTTGTTCTTACCTAGGATATCGACTATTCGTTGTAGTATCTTGAGCCCCGCAATCCTGTTTGGACCCGGGTGTTACAATACCAGGATGTGAACTTAATACATGGTGAGGCGATGTGTGAACAGAAGGCAGCAGGCTTGGTGAAAATCGGAATGGGAAGTCACTGCAAATATATTTTTAATAGCATATAATTATTGAAAAAAAAAATACAACTCAATCACCTTGGTAGCGTTGTATTAATAGGTAATGAGGAGGGGTATGGGGTCCTAAAACTAGATGCCGTATATACAGATGGAGTGTGCCTGAAAAAGATTTAGAATAAGTGAGAGATAAATTAAAAAAAGTATTATCTATATTATCCTGAATTGCCCACTTACCAAGATGCCACTTGCGACATATCAGGACTTAGCATGGGATAAGGATATTGGCTCGATGCGAAGGGATACAATGCGGGACGCGTTAAACCTGAAAAAAAGTTAAGGTTTCATTAATAAAAAGAATACTCTATCAATTAAAAAAGTAATAGGTACAGTCGAGGCAGTGCGCGACATTGTGTCCATCTAGGAAATTTCCAACTTGGAACCAAACTCGTTTCCAGGCAATAGCGAAACGTCACCTTATGAAGCACTCTTTCTGACGAGTAAAGTTGTCAATTGATATATATAATATCAACAATTCCAGTTTTGTGGGGTTCCAATTTTGGGATTTTCTTGGTCAGATTGATTTCATTGAGCCCACATCCGACTCGGACATGATCTTTGGCGGCTGCGGTGCACTTATATTTGTCATAGATGCAAAGGATGATTACAACGAGGCATTGACCAAATTTAAAAAATGTGGTACAGTCGAGGCGGTGTCCGACAGTGGAATACCCTATACTTTTTCTCTCGCTAAAAATTTTTCTCGTCGTAATGTTACTTAGAACTTTCCAATTAGAATTAATTAACCCATAAGTTCCGTAAATTTTTACCGATTGTAATAAAAGTTAAAGTATGTGGGGTAAGATACAAGTTGATATGTTGTGGGGTGTAGGAGAAAGCACGGTAAATCGATTGCGGGGGGTGGGGGTCCGCACCAAAAAAATTTGGATGTGGATTTGTTCATTAGAGCCACATGAAGCAGCTTACCAAAAATTGTGATTCGAGGTCACTTATAACCACAATTATGTAGAGTCAAATATTGACGCAGTTTGACTAAACTTTTGCTGTATTTGTTCAATTTTGTTCATTTGACACACAGATGCGTGGAATCAAAAGGCATCACTCTGTTAAATTTCAGATAAAAATATTAAACGGTGTGATCATCCATGTTTGAGGAAATGTCAAAGGTTGTGCAGAAACCAATACGACAGTTGCCCACGCTTGAGAACCTCAAATATATTCATACCGGCAAATAATATAACTTTTTGGTTGTAATATTTCAAATATTTAGAATTCGGGCACTAAAAAAGTGTTTCTATTTGATGTTGTTTCAAAAAATTACATAGCTACCGATTCCTCTCCAGTTGATACGCAAGACTATGAATTTTGTTGCGACATGGTTGAATTCATCATCGGTTTATCAAGTATATATAGGCAAGAGATATAAATGCTTTAGAAATTTGTATATTACGGACTAACTCTTTTTTTTAAAGTTAATTCTAGTCTTATTAAGTTAAACAACAACACTATACTCTATCTACGTACATGAGGTGAACAAGTTTTTGGCCCTGGTCTGCATTCTTCGCGAGGAGAATTTGAATCGCCAGGGATTTATTGATTATACTTTTATTTGCTTTCGGGATGCTTTCAGTGAGGTCTTTGTGTTTCGATTAAAACGTTGAAACACTGCAAGAGCACAATGAATCATACACACACTTTATCAATGTCGTTTCTCCACGATTAAAAATACTGGATTTTCCCAGCGGTTAATCTAATAAATATGTACGTATATTTTTTAGATAAAATTTATTATCATAAGTTTTTTTGAGTTGAAGAAAGTTTTTGAAAGTCTGAAAGTCGTGTTCTGGAAAATGCTTACAACCTAAAAAGTAAAAATTGCTCCTAATATCGTATAATAAAAAATGGCGTACGTACCTGCACCACTAGCATGCAATAAAATCCGGTTCTTTCACAAAAAACAAAAAACAGAAGAATTTTTAAGCAAACATATTTTTTCTGACCGATCGTTTCTATAGGAGCTATATGATATAGTCAACCGCTTTCAATAAAAGATTTAGTTCAAATATCTTTACAAAACAAACGAAACACATCGAATTTTATAAGAAACGTTTTTTTTTGACCGATTGGTCCTATGGGAGCTATATAGTATAGTCAACCGATTTGGATTAAATTTAGTACAGTGCTTAGGAACTATAAAAAACTCACAAATATCGAATTTGGTGCAAATATCTTAACAAACAAACTGAACAACAAATTTGTTAAAAAATCGATTTTTGGAAGGTCGGCACTATGGGAGCTATATGATATAGTCAACCGATTTTGTTCAAATTTGGCACATTGCTTGAGTTACGATATCTTTACTAAAAACAAAATATACCGAATTTTGATTTAAAAAAGTTATTTTGGCCCATCGGTCCTATGGGAGCTATATAACATAGTCAACCGATGTTGATGAAATTTGGTACAGTACCTGGGAACCATAAAAAACATTTGAATATGAATTTGAAACTTAATATAACCTTTGTACCATACGGTACAGAGTATAAAAAACCATGAGCTAGGAAACTAAAAGTTAATAATTTGAATAAGAGTTTGATATTTTATAAGAGGGCGCTCAAAGCTAGTTTTTTTTACTAAAAACCGTGAAGTTCATCAAAATGGGATTAATGAGCATTAATCTCAAACTCATCATTGTTACGAAACCGTTTATACAATAATCTGGGGTACTAAATCTGGCATGAGGAAACAATACGAATGTTAGTTCGTACATTTTGTCCTTTGCGACAGAGTATATGTAAACTAAGGCATTGTTTATAGCTCGGCTTTTATATTAATTAATATATTAATTGTCTTAATACAATTTTATTTTTACAATTTTATCCAAGATGCCAAGTTCACTAAAATTGTAACAAAACCAAACTTTGAAACTAAGCTTTAAACTAGTTCCTTTTTTTTTTCTTTTTTCAAAAATTTACCAGCACTAGGTTGGATAATTCATTTATTTATTCTTATCCAATTGGTGCGTGCCATGCAAGTGTTAAGTGATATGCGCTGTTAAGTAACAGTGCAAGTGAGAGACCCTGCCCTCTAATTGGAGTAAAATATTCATTGTGCGTCAGTTTGAAGCTTTAGGGCTTATGTGTGCATATGTCGAGTGTTGTCGGAGAAAAGACGGTATATCGACAATAAGGGGTCGTACTATTACCAAAATTTGCGATTCTAAATAATTTTGTAAGCAGTTTATTGGCAAAGGGGTTTAAATACATTTTTGACTATAACTTTTGTTGTATTTGCCCGGTTTTGGTTATTTTCTACACAAAGATGCTACTAACACGTAGAAGCCCTATGTTAAATTAATGTTTAATAATACTACAACTGGGTAAGATATTTACATAATTCCACAAACATTTTCTAAGGAAATAAGTGTACTAATTTGTAAAAATTCGGACAGACTGACTAGCAGTGTTGAGGTCTGCCTCCTTCCGTCCGTTAAAAAGATCTGGTATGCCCCTTGTATAGCTACAGCTACAATTCCATGACCTGATTATTTAGCCAGTCGCTCCTAGGGGATCTCTATTAATAACTGTTCGAAGAGGAACAGGGACCAACAGTTGATAGCCGAATCCGAACAACAGTGTTCAAAAGTAAAAAAAACTGGAATGCTCAAAAAATATGGTATACAATATTTTTCTGTCCAACCCAATAGCAAGACGTAAGTTTAAGAAAGTAATCATATGCATATTCAAGGAAGCTATTAATATTAATTCAAAAACAAAATTTAGAAGATGTTCTATTAGTTTGACCTTCTAAGGCGAGCAACACAACACTCACGAAGAAATAAAACTAATTAGAGGCATTTTTAGTTCTTGGAAGAAAATTGTGTTATTTGGTGACAAATGAATTGGAAGGCTTTCCTTACCCGGTAGTATTACGACCCGAACTCTTAGTCACAAAAGGCGCAGCAACTTAAAATGCCGGGCCATTCCAAGGCATATTTAAAATAATTCCCCAAAGCAGCCATATTCAATACATTGATCAAAAACGAAGCCTCACACAACCCCCCCCGTCCATTTGCCGCGAAACCATAACCCAGACCACAGCTAAAGAATTTTCAGGCAAGCATCGGCCACTATCGAACAATGCAGGATCACCACAGAAGTTCCTAAGGCAATATCATATCGTTACTAGAACCGTGGAGGAACCACAAGAAGAATCAGCCCTAGAAATGGTATAAATCCAGATAAAAGTAAACAGACTTATTTCCATAATGCCGAGCAGAATGGTACACATGAATAGCTAGAGCAACTCATTTATGAAGAGGGTATCTGAAACGTTATTTGCAAACTCTATATTTCAAGTTAAAATATTTCACTAGAATTATTTAAATTTTCCATTCTTCCAACTTAAAAACATTCAATGGAATGGTGGGTAATAATACTATAAAACAGATGAATGAATGGAAGTTATAGGCTAAGAATAAGGCAGCTAGCCGCTACAACTATTGGTTGCAGTAAGATCAGAGCACGTGATAAGAACATATTGTTATATGTAGGAACAGACTAATTACCTACATAGCTGAAGTTGCAGCAGAAGTATGAACCCCGTTGTTTTCTTTGTTCTGTCTGTGCAAGTGATACTAGAATTTTCTGCTATCGGTCATGCAAATAGAATGGTGGAACGGAGAACTAAGTTGCATGGTGGATGTGCGGCTTTATGACACACCTTAAATGTGTGGGGTGTACACAATTTTATACGCGAAGGTTTTAACTTGACCTACGTAACTTACCGCGCAGCGGAAATTGAAATGTACTTTTTTATGCGATAAATTATCCAAGCTATAGTGGATTATATGGAATTTCGATCATTGCAGGATAAGTTTCCATATATTGCAATTTCTTGCCAAATGAGAGTTTCTCCTAAGCGTAAAAAGGTAAACGTAGATGCCACTGAGCCAAACCTAATCGTTTCTTTCAACTTAGCAATATTGGGTTTGCATCTCCAGAACTCGATTCTGCCGAAAACATACAGGTTACTGCCGAGAAAGGTAACAGGTTGACTTGCTGTGATTTCTATTGGTATCCCTATTGATACTACTACCTTGATAAAAAAATTTCTTGAATCATCACAAAAAAAGACAGTGAACCAATTTGATGTCTTTTTTTTTCTTAAAATCTGTTTACATTTGTAAATGTGACGCAATATTAAGTATATCAGCGCGTGTATATGGTTTCGTGTTGTAATGAAATTTAATTTTAAGTATAAGCTCATAAAATAAGCGTTCCTAATTCTATATTTTCTTCAAAACTTAAAATTTCTCTTTAGCCTATAATGTTGCACCGCTCATTTCCGTAGTAAGCTGTATTTAAAAAAACTAATTACTAACCTTACTTCATTATCAGAATGTTCGTGGGCTTTTTTCTAGGAGACTTTCAATATCACCTTATAACTCACCGATGTGAGTAGTACCCAAGAAAAGTGATGCATCAGGTGACAAAAAGTGTAGAATAACGATTGACTGCCGCAAGCTGAATATGGTAACCATTTCTGACCGATATCCAATTCAGCAGATAGGGGAAGTCGTGTAGCGTAAATGGTCTCCTCCATTAGCGACGAAAAATTCGAGTTCCCAAGTTTGCCCATTGGATTAAAAAGTTTTCTGTAAATGCCTTTGATGACATTTAAAGGAAACACACTGCGACAATCTGCTATACCTATATAGACGACATTGCAGTCTTTAACAAGTCAGAAAATCTTCGCAACCTTGGCTAAGGCCAAAAGCGAATTTGATTTTCTATGACCTACTCCGTGATGGCAATTCAAAATTTTGCAAAACACATATTTAATTTCAAATGTTTACGCTTTTGCAAGAATGGAAGCAACGTGTTACTACTTTCCAAAAATTATTTTAGAGCTTTTAGACAATTATTTAAATACATGTTTATTAACAGTGATCCAATAAAGTTAATTCTTTATCACATTAAGCGATAGTTTTCAGCATATTTTGCATCATTTTGCTTTTCATTTGAGCAAAATAAATCTAAATTAAGTTTGAATATTTCTCCCGCCCAATACAAGAGTTTGTATGATAACCCTACTGAAACCGGCTCAACAACTGTGCTCAGCGTTGAGAATGGCAAAATTCGTTTGTTAACAATTGCCAATTTGAACGAAAACGAAACTTTAAGATTGTTAGCCATTGATGCCTTAAAAAAAAGAAGCTGTGGGTGGAGCGAATATCCTGAAGAACCTTTAGGCGGCTTCAACCTTAGGGCAAACAGGTGCACAGCACTTATTTAATTAACTATGCATTAAATTCGTAGCACCTAAAATTAAAGTTAAAATAAAACAAACAAATTTATAACTATCATTTAACACTAAACATCTATTAATATACAAAAATAATTACTTCCGAATGTACCACAACTAGGTGGCAACTTCTTTGCTCGAAAAGACTTTGTACGTTGACACAGAATGGCATATGCACCAAAGATTTTAATAAAGATTAGGTAAATATTAAAATCATGAATTAAAACATTAAATTTAGCAAAACATAAAGACACAGGTATTTTAGAAATTGAATACACTTTTTAAATAAGCAATAATTTATTTGAATAAATTATGTTTTTTTATTAGTGAATTTATCAAATCTTAAGCCAATTTGTCAACGGTTTTGAAACCGTTGCGAATATTGTCGGCACCAAGAATTAAAATTGCAAAGAAATTGACAAGAAATGGGTTTCTCAGCTTGTTGGTAATAAAATAGGTGATTAATTTTGCAAGCTATTTATTATGACAAATAAATAAAAAACTTACTAAAATAATTTATCTTCACCATTTAATCCTGATTCAAACTACCCTTTCCCGTTGCCAACATAAATACAACACCATGTTAAAATATTAAAAAATAAACAAAAAAATAAATAAAAATGGCGGACGTAAAGTCGGGCGCGGACGACTTAGGATACCCTGTACCACTAGCTTGTAATAAAGTCCGATTTCTTCACAAAAAACCAAATACAGAAGAATTTTTAAGCAAACATTTTTTTTTGACCGATCGTTCCTATGGGAGCTATATGATATAGTCAGCCGATTTCAATAAAATTTGACACAGTGCTTAAATACCTTAAAACAGATATGAATGCCAAATTTATTTCAAATATCTTTACAAACAAACAAAACACATCGAATTTTGTATAAAAAACGTGTTTTTGGACCGATTGGTCCTATGGGAGCTATATGATCTAGTCAAACGATTTGGATTAAATTTGGTACAGTGCTTAAGAACTATAAAACACTCACGAATGTCAAATTTGGTCCCAATATCTTAACAAACAAACGAAACACAGCAAATTTTGTTAAAAAATCGATTTTTTGGAAGATCGACCTATGGGAGCTATATGATATAGTCAACCGATTTTGTTCAAATTTGGCACATTGCTTAAATGGTCTAAAAAATTTCCAAACGCCAAATCTGGTTAGGATATCTTTATTAAACAACGAAATATAGCGAATTTTTCTTTAAAAAAGTTATTTTGGCCGATCGGTCCTATGGGAGCTATATGATATAGTCAACCGATTTCGATCAAATTTGGTACAGTGATTGGGAACTATAAAAAACTTTCGAATACCAAATTTCGTTACGATATCTTCATAAACAAATAAATTATTCATCTAAAACGCTTTTTTTTTGTCGAGGTCGTCTCAAACACCCCCATGGGAGCTATATAATTTATCCCCGATATCAAAAAAATAAAATAAACTTGCCTCCTATGGAATAATATGGGATCTAATGTGAAAGTTTGGTAACTCTAGCTCTTACCATCTCTGAGATCTAGGCGTTCACACGGACGGACAGACGGACATGGGTATATCGACTTCTCTATTCACCCTGATCATATATTGGGTAACTTTGGGGTGTCTCCGACGTCTCCTTCTATATGTTACATACATTTTCGGCTTGCACAAACTTAATATACCCTTGGACCATACGGTACAGGGTATAAAAATGTAATACATTCGAGTCGGTGCCCGACAGTGCAATACCGTGTACCTTTTTCTATATATTTTTTTTTATTTTTATTATTTTTTTTTTTTAATTTATGGTTTTGTACATTTTTTTCTAAAACTTTTGTTATATTTGTTCCATATTGCCTTATTTTGGCCCACAGATGCATGTAACCACAACGCATCAAATAAAAATACTAAACATTGTGACTAAAAACAGTGAAAATCTACTGCGGGGGAAACTATTGATATGATTCAACAAACTTAATCTTTAGCAGAAATATGACCAAGGTATTAAGCTTTTTGGTATAAAGTACTTATGGTCTACCACGCCTCCTTCTATCGGTTACATACATTGCACAAATCATGTATATCCATTGTACCTATGGGAATTTAGAACAGCTTTTCCACAAAGAAATTTCCACCTTAAGTTACTTGGAAACTATCGAATATAAAAACTTCGATGTATCGATGTATAGGGAAGATACTATCGACGTCATCGAAAGTGACCTAATGGCTTTGCAGCACTAGTGGAGTAAGAGTACTGCTGCTCTGGACGTACATTTGTAAAACTATAGGTAGAGGATATTAAAGTTGCAAGGCATACATATATTTAAAAAAGAGCTTATTTGTGGATTCTAAATTAAAAAAATTTGTTCAGCTTCTTTTCCGCAGCTTACACACAAAACGTATCTTCGTTCATAAAAACTGTTCCTAATTCTTACTTTGCTTCTATTACTAATTAAAAAAAAAAAAAGATCGGTTTTTAGTTATTCACCTTTTACTTCTGTAGTAAAAGCAAATTCAAAAAACTAACTACTATCAAAAAATATAGCACTGTAGTTCATCATTCATGATCAATCCTATAATGGTAACGATTTTAATCTCGGATCTATGATAAGATATTTAAAAACTCCTATGTAACCTATAGAATAGTTGTAACTGATACGGATCAGTTCACCATATTTCCGATCTTTGTTTTGTTTTTGTATGGACAGAAGGAAGATTAATCTGTATATTCTAATCTCCTGCCCTTTACACACATTTGTATTAATTTATTACTTTTACCTTAGGTACAGGGCATCACAATAAGATGTTTGTGAACATTTGTTTATCACTTCGACAAAATCGAAATAAAATTGTGCACATAGTAACCCAGAGCCATTTAGTATAAGCAGAAATAATGCCGCCCTCAGGCATGCTAAACCTGCTGCTGCAAGCAGCTATAGTATAGTCTAAAACGTAAATATTGGATTATTTATCCATACTCTTTTTATTCTATTCATTGATTTTAATAGAAAATTTGTTATCGTTTGTAGATGGTAGTTTCTCTGTCGTTGCAATTGCCATTTTCATGATGGTTGCCTCCCTTCTATTTATTATCATATTTGTTGACAAAGTGGAAGAAAATGTGCCCGTTGTTGTCATTTTCAAGTTGTTATTGTTATGTTGATGTCATGAACGAAGGGTGTAAAGAATAGCAATCACCCGTGGGCTAACGTAATTGCTGAAGGGCCTGCAGGGGCATAGCGCACAAACAGCAAAAAGGATGTCATTATTATGTGGTTGTGCAACATGTTTTTCTTCATTAATTTTTTTTTTTATTTAGATTTCATGTTGAATGGGTCATGTCATATTAGAGGTACTGATAGCTTTTTAGCCAGCCCGATTTGTTTTACAACCCTTACATACAGCAGTCCATATTGTCGTATTACTAACAGTAATCCTACAGTTTCAAAGGGGTTTAATTTTGAACGCGGACGCATGCGACTGCATCAGTGTCACCCTCCTATCACGCAAATTTTAAATTGCATGCAGTTGCCGGATCTGAGCATGGCTAGAATTGGAAGAACCCCTCGCAATCTTTAAAATAAAGTATCTTATGCTTCAAGGAATCGAAAACCAAACAGCCAGCGCTATCAGCGATCAAGCAATAAAAGGGATGATATTAATACTGGTGCTGCGACAATTTTGTTTTAATGAGCTACCCTGCTTTGATCGCCCTTAACTATTTTAGAGAATTTTATACTTACGCTAAGCCCAAAGCATTTACGAAAAAAACGCCCTTATGTTCGTTTGATAATAGTCGGCCAATTAGATACACATATTTATTGTGAAGCAACAAGATTTTATCAAAATTTAACTATAGTATTTCAATAAGAGGACTATAATAATAATGAGCTACCCTGAATAACGTAACTTATATATAAAGTCATTGCAAAACTCGATTTTCATCGATACTTCAACATTTATTGAAAATAAAATTTTAATCAAAAGTTAATACTCGTTGTTGATATTTCCAGCACTTGTTTAAGAGTTCAATAGCAAGTAATGACTCTTCTAGAACTAGTAACGATTGTGAAAAAGAAAAATAATTGCATAAATGTAAATAATATCCTAGTTACAATTTCCGAATAGCTTAGCATATTCGGTTTTTAGAGCCGCGGCAAGCCACACACCCACATTTAGAGTCGGTCCTCAGGCACTTTGATAAAAAGCCATAAAACCACTAGAACTTTATTGTGTTATTCAATTATTAGTGCACAAAGCAATGATGAGGCCTCGACAACGGCGTCGGTGGTTGCGGCGGCAGCGCTATTGAGAAGGATCATAATACCGTGTAATCCGTAGCCAGCTCTTAAGTGCATGCCATTTATTAACGCTGCTGGTTCTCATTAGATCGAACAACGGGGCAACCCCGACCACGATCTAACCGACCCATAGGCCAAGCAACGCAGCACGCTTCACTCAACATAACCCTCACGAAGGCACGAATTGCATGAGGGAAATTTGGCAGAAAGAATAAGTGCCACAATAAAGCATTCGTGTACACGTATAAAATCGCATCATATAAAATTATTATTTCATAATTTGTTTGAATTATGCCTTAAAGGCAAAGGGTGAGAAAGTCAATAATTCGTGGCTGGGGTTGGATATTCATCGAAAATTATGGATCCTGTAGTGTTGGTATAGCTTGATGCTTGAATTAATAGCTATTTTAAGTAGAAGTCTGGCTTTTCGCTATTTTTAATGTATGCCTAATTAAATATAGATTTAAGAATTTTTTTTATACCCTATACCTAAAGGGTATACTAGATTTATGCAATGTATGTAACAAACAGAATTAGGCTTGGCAGACCCCTAGTCCTTTATACCAAAATGCTAAGGATGTGATCATACTCGAGTAGCGATTGAGTCTTTTCCGTCTGAATGATCAACTTCATTTCGGAGTATATAAGAGCTACAAATACGAAACCACCAGTTTGTTGAATCATGTAAATAAGAACAAAATAAAGAATTTTGAATAAGTTTGACGAACGGAACCAAATTTTGATAAAAAATTTCAACACTTTTCTAGCGTTGCTCTGGTGTAAGTCCATCCATAATGAAACTTAACAAAAATTAAGTATCTGCTGTTAAATGGGTTGTCAGACAAAGCAGTTTTGCCAACTCAAAGTTGAGAACCTCTAAAAAAAAAAATACGCTGAAATCGGTCTTACTATTGGCGAATTACCTATATTTCTGTGCTTACTGTAGTAGTAATAAAATTTCCAGTTAGGGTCACACTAGCAAGCTTGATTTTGGCGAAAAGCGCACGCTGCGTGTATTTTCAATAGATCGCTGATTGTACGTCTGCCTAGCGCCACTTGCAAAAAATATCGAAAAAGTGTGCGCGTTTCATTTACGTTTGTTTTAATCGAAAACTGCTTGTGTGGCCGTAAAACAAAAATACTCCTTTGTAACTATTTTAATATAGGACACATAGGGCGTCCTTGGACATATATAATGCCAAATTCATAAACTTCATATGCGATTTATTTACACATTGATCCAGAATCCCCAGATGATTCAAGATTTTTGCGTAAAATAGTTCTCAATAGCAGTAAAACTTTAAACACAACATACTGCTGTGTCCAAGAAGTAAGGAGACAAATTTGGAGAAATTCATTTTTTAGATTGGTAGGACTGTACTCGTTAGTGTTTGAGTACGCTTCGTTTTTGTGATCTGCTAAAAGTGCATTTTTCGATTTTTACAATGGCTAAATTGGGTTTTTGGAAAATAGGCGTCGCATTGAATTGTGTGAAACAATGTTTTCTCACTACATTGGCAAAACTAAAAGCATAATAACTAGAGATGAGACTTGGATACATAATTACGACCCCGAAACAACCGATCGATCGAGCGAACATCGTGGAAGAGGTGATGCAAATCAAAAAAAAGAAAAAAAATGGCGTACGTAAAGTCGGGCGCGGGCGACTTTGGGATACCCTGTACCACTAGCTTGCAATAAAATCCGGTTCTTTCACAAAAAACCAAAAACAGAAGAATTTTTTAGCAAACAATTTTTTTTTGACCAATCGTTCCTATGGGAGCTATATAGTCAACCGATTTCAATAAAATTTGACACAGTGATTAAATACCTTAAAAAAAATCTGAATGCTGAATTTAGTTCCAATATCTTTACAAACAAATGAAACACATCGGATTTTGTATAAAAAACGTTTTTTTGGACCGATAGGTCCTATTGGAGCTATATGATATAGTCAACCGATTTGGATTAAATTTAGTACAGTGCTTAGGAACTATAAAATACTCACGAATGTCAAATTTGGTCCCAATATCTTAACAAACAAACGAAACACAACAAAATTTGTTCAAAAATCGATTTTTTGGAAGATCGGACCTATGGGAGCTATATGATATAGTCAACCGATTTTGTTTATTTTCCGATCGGTCCTATGGAGCTATATGATATAGTCAACCGATTTCGATCAAATTTGGTACAGTGATTGGAAACTATAAAAAACTTTCGACTACCAAATTTCGTTACGATATCTTCATAAACAAACGAATTATTCATTTAAAACGTTTTTTTTTTGTCGAGGTAGTCTCAAACACCCATATAGGAGCTACATAATTTATCCCCGATATCAAAAAAATAAAATAAACTTGTCTCCTATGGAATAATATGGGATCTAATGTGAAAGTTTGGTTACTCTAGCTCTTACCATCTCTGAGATCTAGGCGTTCAAACGGACAGATGGACAGACGGACGGACGGACAGACGGACATGGGTATATCGACTTCTCTATTCACCCTGATCATATTTTAGGTAACTTTGGGGTGTCTACGACGACTCCTTCTGTATGTTATATACATTTTCGGCTTGCACAAACTTAATATACCCTTTGTACCATACGGTACAGGGTATAAAATGGTACAAAAGTCGCGCAAAACCACTTTTTTTTTATTATAATACAATTATACTTTTCGTTTATAATAAATCAAGTTAAAGGATTGTATTTAATAAAAAAAATAAGTTTGTTGGTAAAGGGTATTTTATAGTAGTATAGTTTGCTTTAGAAAATAAGAAAGGTGTAGGGGATAATATAATCGGGATGTTACGACTTTAATTCAGAAGGCAGAGTCTGAACGCCTAGATGTCGGAAACTAGAAGAGCTAGAAAAACCAAACTTTACCAGCTGGTGCGCAGAAGATGCAGTATGTTGAATCATGTCAATACCTTTACCCGATTCCTCGCAGTAGATTTTCGCGGCTTTTGGCAACACCCTTTAATATACTAAACGTTGAATGAAATTCAACAGAGTGATGCGTTATGGTGCCACGCATGTGTGTGTCATAAATGAACAAAATCGGACAAATACAGAAAAAACCATAGTCAAGAATATACAAACTACGTCAATATTAGACTCTACCTAATTATGGTTGCAATTGACCTCGAATCACAATTTTTGGTAAGCTGATTCATTTGGCTCTAATGAACAAATCCACATCCAAATATTGTCGATGCGGACCCCTCGCAATCGATTTAACGCATATACTTGAAATAGCTTCTTTGAAAAAAAAATTTCGTAACTTATAGCCATACCTATGTATAAATATCGAATTTCACAAAAAAAAAGGTAATTCCATTTGGAAAGTTCTTAGTAGGAAGGAATATGCAGAACAAATTTGTTCGAGAGAAAAGGAACAGGGTATTTCACTGTCGGGCACCGTCTCGACTATACCACATTTTTTATTTTTTAGTAGGAAGTGGGACTTTCCCGAAAGGCCGTAAGTTGGTAAAATATACAAATTTGTTTTTCATAAAGTTAATATAGTGGATGCTAAAACGAGATGGTCATTTTGAATGACATGAGTTCCTTTCGAAGTAACAAAGCGTTGAATATGCATTTTATGGCTATTGATTTAGTATGTATCTATTAATCAATCAAGTGTTAAACTTAACTTACCCATTGCTTTAGGATCCAATTGATATGGAGGTATGCCACAATGCGCAGGTGGTGGTGTTGTAAGTGGGTCGCCATTGTGACAGAAAAACGGTGGTAGACCAATTTTATTTGCCTAAAAAATTTCCAAGTACATTTTGTTTAAAATACACACAATTATAAAAATAAATACATTTTTTGTAATAATTATAATAAAAATAGTAAATAGAAACATAATAAAATAACAATAAAGTGAAGAAAGATGGACGTTAAGGTGGGCGCGGACAAAAAAAAGAAAGAATTGTCAAAAATAATTTTTTGACAAGTCAGTTATATATAGCTCCCATTGTGGTATATAGTGATATAATAAGGATCTAACCAGAAAGTTTGGTGTTCGTTCATACTGACGATATAAGAATGCACTTATAATAGTTTGAATATTGATGGAACTGACTTAGGCACAATCAATCCTGTCATTATTATTTTATCAATAAAATTTTATGATTGTCTCATATGATAGATTGCAAATAAAAATATATTTCAAAAAAATGGCTATGTTAAAGACGGGAGCAGACGACTTTGGTATTCCCTACCACTACGTTGCTATAAAACAAATATATTGCTTACGAATACCAAAATGTCAAATTAGGTTACGATATCTTCATAAACAACCAGAAATAGACGAATTTTGTTCAAAAAACTGAACTGTAAAAAACTTTCGAATGCCAGATTTTGTTCCAATATTTTCACAAACGAACGAAACACAACGAATTTTTTTCAGAAAACGTTTTTTCAACCGATTTTTCCTATGGGAGTTATATAATATAGTCAACCGATTTTGATCAAACTTGGTGCATTAATATTTGCATAAACAAACGAATTATCTATCTTAAACTTATAATTTTTTTTCGAGGTCGTCTGAAACATCTATATTATGCAACCCAATATCAAAAAAGTAAAATAAGCTTGTCTCTTAAGGGATCTAATCCTAAAGTTTTGTGTCTCTAGCTCTTACCATTTCTGGGATCTAGGCGTTCAGAGGGACATTGATTTATCGATTTCTCTAGTCACCCTGATCATATTTCATGTAACTTTGGGTGGTCTCCGACGACTCCTTTTTAATGTTACATATATTTTCGGCTTGCTCGAAATTAATATAAGGTACCCTTTCTACGGTACAGGTTATAAAAAAATCTCGTGCATTACGCGTTAAAAGTAAAACTTTTTTTGCACAACTCACATTTGTAAAATGCTTTAGTTTAGTTTAGCCGTCTTAACATTACTTTGGAGTCCAAACATAATAATAATACCTATGAAAGTGAATGAATTTTCGTTCCAGAGACATTAGATATACATATAATGTCAATTTTTGTTAAAGGATAGCAAAAAGGAAGAAACAAGTCCGAATACAATTTTATGGAAATTTTGTTTGATTTTTTTTAAATATAAAAGCTTTTCTTATTTTCTAAATATTGGAGAAAGCTCAAATCGTGTTTGCCACATTTTAAAATATTCTACACATAAGCTGTTCGCTCAGTTTTTAAAGAATCTTCTATTCATGCCTGTTCTAGATTTCGACTCGTTTTGAAAAGTCATAACGAGTGCATTCCGACAAATGATGTTCTAGATTTCGACCGAGTTCCAATCGATTTCGAATCGTTTTCATTTAGACCAGAAGCAGCTGTGTTGTTTATGTTTGTTTATATGGCGCTAAATCTAAATAGAAGCGACAGCATGCGGCAGCCGTCTTTTAAAAATGAACACGTAAAAAATTAAGCTATTTGTAGTTTGCATTTTAGTTTTATAAGTAAAACATACAAATTTTCGCCAACTCTATGTGTTTATTTTATTTTAATCAACAAACTATTTTGAGCAGCAGTTTCAGAGTCGCCTTCAGTTATTACCCTTTGTTGAATTGTTGTTTGTTTATTTCCCATAAGCATTTCACAATTGTTCTAGTCATGTGGTTAATTATTATCGCATAAACAGGCACATTTTTTTCTAACAGTCGTATTTCCTGTAGTTGACATCGTGAGTGCATGCAAATTTACCAACATTTGGCAACGTTGGGATTGTGTTTTACGTAGCACATACTTTTTTGCCCCTTCAAAAATTTATTACTACAATTAACTAAAAAAAGCGGATCATTGTTGTTTGTTTAAAAAGTGCGCCAAATTCCAAGCAAATTACCAGATGATCATCTGATCAACCATCGATAAGTTCACTTGTAGAGTTACCACAAGTTTTCGAACATCCACTTTATTAAAATAATTTTTCTTTCTGCCAACATCTTTCTAAGAGAAAAATATTTTTAATTTATTTACCAATTTTGTACAATTTATTTTATATACATGTTTTAAGCCATACATTAATAAAATTATCTTCGAATTTACTTGTGCAACACGACAGCACGACAAAGCAATACACATTTCGAAGTTCTGTTTTTGTCTAAATCCAGAACACCTTACTTTCATTCCACTCGTTTTGGTTTTGCATGTATACACAATTTAAATAGACATATTTTGTAATAAAAATAAACTGGTGCCTGTAAAGTCGGTTTTACGGGAGAAGATTTTACGTGACAACGTCTTTTTCTCGGTAGAATATTTATTGATATGAATATTATTAAATTGCACAATAGGAACAAGGAATTGAATGAAAATAAGAATTGCACAAATTTTAAGTATAGAAATATATTTGGTTTACTAAAACATTGTACATACAAACTAAAACTTAACTAATTCCTATTTGAGTTATTTTGTTGAGGATAGGACGATGATAGGAGAAATAGGAAATGAAAGGAAGTGTTTCTGCTGTAATGTGTCTTGCGAAAGTCAAGTCGATGGTTGTTTCTTTTAACGTTGTTGACTTAGAAACGTTTGATACGCAATCAAGATTAAACGTATATTTCATGAAATTAAGAAACGACTTGTCAGACTTTACGTTTTTGTTAAAATCACCACACTGAAGAATCGGTATACCAGAATCAACTTGCACGAACGGTGGCACGTACTGGCTGTTGTGAACGTACGGACCGAGTCCTTGCCATAGTAACATTCCAATGTCCTGCATACTAGCTCCCGGATGAATTAGTGTAGCTCTTTTTTACACACGACGCGTCGCTTGATTTTACGTTTATCGTTTAATTTGTTGTTTGCTTGCTTTTGTTGTTTGTTCGCGTCGCTTGATTTTACGTTTATCGTTTAATTTGTTGTTTTCTTGCTTTTGTTGTTTGTTATTATGACTTACAAATTGTTCTTAATTAACTTTTTTGCAACGTTTTATTTAACACAAATTCACGAAATCTCTTGAGTTTCGAATCGACCGCAGCGTAACACGAAATAAATATACAACAAATTTAATGCCGCGTTTCGTTTCGTTTGGTTGTGCTCATGGTATAATAAGACAGGTAACGTACTCTGAACCTACCGAATTCTTATTTTTTGTGTGGACAAAAAAGCGAGAAAGCGAAAAAAAAACCACCCTCGTTGCTGTTGTCGTGCATAAGCAAACACACATACATATGCATACAAAATTATTTTTTGTTGCTAATGCTTGCAATAAACGCTGCACAAAATAACTGCATATGCTTAAAAACAATGCGCAGACACAACCTTCCTAATGAACATTCGCAACGAAAATTAAATTAAGAATTGTCGTGGGAGTGAAATTAGACAATGGTCTACCTGTCTTATTATACCATGGTTGTGCTGTGTGTCCCTTTTCTAGAGCTTTGCTGAGCTGAGAGCGAAATGTATTTAGTCATTGGTGTGCGTGAGAGCGTGGTGAGTAAGCAAGCCGCGTAGCAATGGTGACTCACCGTAACGTTACCGGGCGTTATAAACTCACCGTAACGCTACCGGGCGTTACACTTTTTCATAAGTGACACCGAGCCCAACCTAATTTAAGACGTTGTCACGTCAAAAATATATAATGAAAATTAACCTTGATTCGTTAAATTGAGCACATCTAAATTTATTTAAAACATTAAAAAATAATACAAAATTAATTTTGGTGGCATTAATGCGTTTATTTAAGCAAACAAAGCAAAATACTTTTCATTTCGACATTGTCGGAATCGAAATATAGAACATGCCTGATTAACCGTTTTTAATAAATTTTGCAACCATGGATGAGCAGTGAAAAGACGAAGGGATTAACAGTAGGACCCAGCCACTTGTGGAGGCAATATAAAATCCCAACATTTTGACACCCTGTTCATTATTCTACAAAGAGTACCCCAACTAACCCTTTAGTTATATAAAATATGAGAAATAGAAAATTCGAGCAGTCGAGCAACCAATCTCTCGGATTAGATTATTATATCGCGGGAAGCAGGTTTATTTTATTTGTCTTTATCGTTACATAGCTGTACTATACAAATTCCAATCAGAAGTGTTTTGAAAACGATTTTGATTCCAATGTAAAGGGTGTTTTTTTTTAGAATTACACAAGTTTAAATTATAATCGTGTTTGAGGACAATGCTACTAAGTTTGACGAATTATTTTCATACAAAATTTTAACAATTTGCAAGCGTAGCCCTGGTTTAAGTCTATCCAGGGAAGTCAAACCAAGCTCAACAAAAAAGAAAATGCGTTATTAGAACATTGTACCACAAAAATCTTGCTTATAATAATACTTATATGCAGGTATATGCAGTTGCTTAGTTAAATAAATAAGCGTTGTGCACCTTTTTCCATAAAGTGGCAATATACGGCTTGCTAGGCATGGTTGTGAATATTAATAGTTTAGCAGTTTAAGTTCGAAATAATAATATCAGTGTGCCGAACGCGTTTTGCTGCCAGTGCTTAGAATTTAGTTAAGTAAATTTTTTTAAATTTACTTAACTATATAAAATAAAAAAATAATATCAGTAACGCCAACGCAAAATAAAAAATCCATAGCAGAAAATGAAAATATTTTAAATAAATATAAAATACTAAATAAATAAAAAGTGTGTGTGTTTTACATTAAAAATTCACTTAATTTATTTGGCGCAGTGCACAGCATACATAATTGATGCAACCTGTCCTCCGACTGTATGACAGACTTAAAGCAATTTAAAGGTTATTCAACACTTTCACTTGATTTTTTCCTGGTTCGCGTGTTTTTTGTAAAGGCTCAATGGCTAATAGTCCCGCAATGCGCATTATAAAAATTATTTAATATTTTCGTGCGAATATTCAAATATAAACAAAGAAGTTTTGCCGTTCTCAACACTGAGGTTAGCTGTTTAGTCGGGTTGAGAAGGGTTGTCATACAACCTCTTGTATTAGGCTGGACAAATATTCAAACTTAATTTAAATATATTTTGAACAAATGGACAGACTTAATCAACTTAGTCTGGAAAAAAACTGAACCAGAGGTGCAGTGCATATGGGTCGTCAGAATTCCCACTCATCTTCGACATCATCCACAAAGTTAAGGAGCTACCTCCCTCGCACGTCAGCTGATGCGGAACAACTTTTTTACCATCGACTTTAATATAACAAAAACATTAAATAGAATAAAAAATTTATATAAAAAACTTGTAAGAAATGTAAAAGGAGCGATACTGATTTATACTGATTTTTTTTCCTCTGCTCGCACTCCGCTGCTACTACATATAAGTTTTAAGCATTTGTATACTATGTTATATCTATATATACTCTATCGTGACAACAAAAAGGAAAAAATGAATTTTTCACAAAAAGTGAAAGTGTCAGATCGGATTTGATACCATTAGGTTGCCAAGACACAAAATATAAAAAATGACTCTCGTACTATTTGCTTGAACGCTGCATACAAGCACAATTAAATACACACCGCCTTGTACTTATTTGAGTTAAAGTTATCGTTGATAGTTGTAGTCGTACTTGTTTTTGCTTGATGAATAAAACAACAACAAATAGAAATAATTATAACAGCAAGCAGAAGCAATGCCAACAAAATGCTTTGATGATGCCGGCATTTAATGAACTTACAAAGTGCCGCCAACGCTATTGCTGCTGTAAGTATGTACTGCCTCGATTCGTCTTCGCTATGCCACCCAAGAATGCTGTAACTTCTATCTATAGCTTTACGCGATCTCATCGGTTTCATTTTATTGTAGCTCTTCACATGTTTTGAACAATTGATTTGTACGAATAAAAAATATTGAAAATATATGCAATGCCACCTTATTTTTTGTTCACAGTAGAATCTAAAATTCTTACAAATTAAATAAAGTGTATGCGAAATAAAGTGACGATAGCTCGAAATTAAATTAAAAAGTCTAAAGCGGTTAGTGTTCGAAGCTATAAATAAGAATTTTTTTATTTTCCGCTCTTGTTTTAGGTTTAAAGCAGTGCATAATTTAATATAAAGGCATTAAATAAAAAAATCACGTGCAGTACAAGCAAGCTTTAAAAGTAAAACATTTTTCGCCCAACTTATTTTTATACGCTGCCTTTTTTTCTTTAGTTTAGCCGTCTTAACATTACTTTGGAGTTAAAACGGTGTCTTAAAAATCAATTATTATAATAATTATGAAAGTGAAGGAATTCTCGTTCCAGAGATATCTGATACATGATGTTCATTTTTGTAAAAAGTTTAGCAAAAAGATAGAACAAGTCACATTAAAATTTCTATGCATAGATAAAATATCTAAATTATGTATAGTACAATAAAATTAGTCCAACGATGGTTGACGTCATGCATAAGCAGTTTTGCGCAGCGTGCGTGATCTAAGCTTGTAGCCAACCAAACATCTAGTGATTTTGTGTTTTCTGCCACACAGCACCAAAGCCACGGCATACTAATGCTGGAGTGTTTTTATTTTGTGAGAGCAAATATGCAAGAGTAACAGCAGGGCGCTCTCTCAATAAGGGTCGAAGTCATGCACAGCAGTTTCGTGTCTGTTGCATTGCACCAACAGCATGGCAACGTCAGAGATTTTTTTGAGAGTAGTTCAGTACAAAAATAATGCACGCATGCATGCGTTTAGTGTAGAGCACATAGGCACATAGCACCCCGTAGAAAGTTATGAGAACAATAAAATATTTGTTTTTAATAATAAAATCCGATATATACTGCAAAACTTAGGATAAGTACAGTATTTTAGTCCGGAGGTACCGACTGTATCATAAATTTGTATACCATGTACCGTATGTACATAGGGTGTATTAAGTTTGTGCAAGCCAAATATGTGTGTAACACACAAAGGGAAACGTCGGAAACCCCTAAAGTATGATCAGAGTGACTAGAGAAGTCGATATAGTATTGGGGCATTTGCCTAGCACTGGCATCGCTAGCTCAAAGACGCTATTTGCCATGAAAGTCTCTATTAATTAAAAGACACCGCTGTTCGGATTCGGCTATAAGCTGTAAGTCCCTGTTCTGTTCGAACAGTTATTAATACAGATCCCCTATGCCCCTCTCTAAGGGGTCAAAAAGGGAATAATGTATGATATCGGGGTTACATTATATAACTCCCATAAGGGTGCTTCAGATGACCCATAAGTTTTATATGGATAATTTGTTTGTTTTGTGAATGTAACGTAACAAAATTTGGTCAACTTTTTTTATACAAAATTCGCTGTGTTTTATTTGTTTGTGTAGATATTTAAACTAAATTTGGCAGTCAGAACTTTTTTAGAGTACCCAAGCAGTGTACCAAATTTTATCAAAATCACTTGACTATATCGTATAGCTCCTATAGGATCAATCGCCAAAAAAATCGATTTTTGTGAAAAATTCGATATGTTTCGTTTGTTTATAAACATATGGTAACCAACTTTGGCACAAATTAAAAAACAAATTTTTTTTTTAAGTTTTTTGTTTTAAAATTCGAAAGTTATCTTCCACTTAAAAAAAAAAAAAGTGTTAAAGTCATTTTCGCTATAGTAAACAGCACCTCGATAAATGACAAATAAGTTCAAACGTTAATTGCTTTGAAATTTTAAGATCGACTTTAAGAGTAACAATGAGTATCATAGCCCCATCTCCAGATATTTAACATCAAAGGTCACAATAATCGGTTTTTGCAATTAACATTTTACCAGTGCTTGAACATGTTTCCCGATGTTCTAAAAAATTGGTATGCCGTAAAATTCCCTACAAAATCGGTATATCTTCTACAGTCAATCGTTCCTGCAATATACCTTGGAAAGCGGGGAGTGCTTGGATGTGAAAATTCCATAAAAATGCGTCTTGCTCATGCGTGGCACTCTGAACACTTTATCTCCTGATGGGTCAGTTGTATGAAATAATGATCAACTGCGATTCTTTTTTTTAAATATAATATTTTATCTGTCATGGTAAAAAAAATCGTGTTAATATCTTTATTCGTTTAGATGAAAGCCATATCAATATACGAAAAATAAAAAAACCCATTATTCAGCTATCGATAACTCGATAAATAATCGGGATTTAGCAATAAAATTTGACGTGGTTAATTTGGCTCTACCAAGTATATAAAAATCATTAAAATCGGAGAAGGTTGGGAAAAAAGTGGTCCGCTTCACTTATTTTCGCCGATTTAACTTATGCATATAAAGATATCGTATCCGAATTTGGCAATCAAATCTTTTGGTGTTTTTATGCAATACGAGTATAGCGGATTTGGTACAGGGTATCCCAAAGTCGTCCGAATTGAACGTACGCCATCTTTCTCATAGCCCTTGTTTAAGCAGCTACGTTTCCACTCCGGAAACAGAATTTAGTATAACTTTTTTGTTAAATAAAATTAGATATTGTTAATCGCAGATTTCACTTTCAAAAACAAACATTTTAAAATCTTTATATATCCATGTGCTTATTTACATAAACATATACATATAAAAACACACATTATCTCCAAGAACGTTTATATACAAAAATGGAATTTAACGCCATTGTTTAAAATAAACGAAATGCAGTAAAATTCGAGGGTTGTTCCTTGTCTATCATTAAAAAATACATCAGCGCATTGGGTGGTTGGTTGAATAGAATGCCGGTTTTTTAGATTGTTTCCTGCACTCGGAATGCTACGAACACTGCTCGTAGGTTTGTTTGTAAATACACTTTACCGTGTTCCTATTAGTGCGAAGAGAGAGCCAAGAGAATGAAAGAGACCAAGCGCGACAACGGACGGACAAAGGGTGGAGCAAAAAACAGGGTTGCACGTTGGGGTGCTGTGGTACCGACGTTGATTAAAGGGATTTCAATAGAAATATTTTGTCAAACATATTAACAATTTGTTGAAATAAGAAGAAAGTTACTACCTTCTTATATTAAATTGCAATTAATATACATATAATTTTTAAAATAAATTATTATTCTATATTTTTTATTTTGACAACCCCTTCCCAAAAGTCAAACCTCATAAAAATGGCTTTCTCTCACTCTGAAGGCAACATTGGGAGTCTGGATACAGCCACATTTTTAGATATCTGACACAAAAATGTAAATATGTACACACAAAAAAACATTTTGTTGGTTTAACCAGTATTTTTATCTATTAAAATATGTGTGGTCTTAAACCGAAACTTTAAATGACTTTACCTTTATTTTCAAAAGCATTAGCATAATTTCTGCAAGAAAAAAAAGAATGCGCACATACGAACTATTTTTTTATTTGAATCATCATTATAGACATAGCAAGGTAGATTAACTTCAGCGGGATAACTACATGCGTATAAGGTTAAGCATTAATAAAATGCATTTAAACGAGGCACAAGCATCGAAAAGAATTTGTGTTCAAATCGAATATTTGGTGCTTCCAATTTCACCAACCCGAATTTTTCATATGGTTTGTACCCGAATGTTTTGTTGCAAGAAGAGTTACAACGAATCGGCAAAATAGATTTAAATAGCACGCATTATAAACTAAAATAATTTTAAAAATTGCCTACGTAAAGTCGGGCGCCGACGACTTTGGGATACCCTGTACCACTAACTTGCAATAAAATCCGGTATATTGCTTAAGAACACCAAAAGACATTTGATGAACAAATTAGGTTCCTTCGCAAAAAACTAAAAACAGAAGAATTTTTAAGCAAAAATTTTTTTTGACTAATCGTTCCTATGGAAGCTATTATATACTCAACTGATTTTGATCAAATTGTTTGGTTCAAATATCTTTATAAACGAAACAACGAATTGTGTATAAAAAACGTTTTTTTACACCGATATCTCCATAAAACAAATTATTTTTAATTTTTTTTCTGACTCAACCCAAAAAATAGCATGCACAACTAAAACGAATTCTTTTCCTTGTTACAAAAATAACTAAGTCGTGCTTAATTTCAATAAATATTGTTGCTAAAGTAATATTTTTGTATACCTCTACTTAGTATAAAAATTAAAAAGAACTTCCAATATTAAAATAAAAAAAATGTAATACAGTCGAGGCGGTGCCCGGTAGTACCTTTTTTCAAAACAATGTTATTCGTGCATATTCTAAGAATTTTCTAATAGGAACATTGTTTTTTTTGAGCAAAACTATATTCATACCTTCAAGTACTTCAAATTTGTACCGATTTTGATGAGAGCCGAGAGTTACGTCAAAAAATCAATTTAATATATATGGGGGGTGTATATCAAGTTGAAATGTTGAGGGGTGTAGGAGAAAACACGGTAAATCGATTGAGGAGGTGGGAGGTCCGTATCAACTAAATTTCAATGTGGATTTGTTCATTAGAGCCACATAAATCAGCTTACCAAAAATTGTGATTCGAGGTCACTTGTAACCATAATTAGGTAGAGTCAAATATTGACGCAGTTTGTATATTTTTGCTGTATTCCTGTCCGATTTTGTACATTTTTGATACACAGACGCGTGAAAATATTCAACTGTGTTGCCAAAAACCGCAAAAATCTACTGCGGGGGGTCGGGAAAAGATATTGACATGATTCACTTCGAATCGATAATAAGAATCTTCAAACTTAATTTCGTATTCAGCAAATTGGACGTAAAACCGCTCCTTTCTTTATTAAGATAATATACCCGAGAAAATATTGTAGCACTGAAAATTTGAAGCTGAATGCATTTTATGACAAACTTATAATATTTAAAAATCTTCATAAAAGAAAAATAAATAAATTACAAAACTCTGTCGCACAAGTTCTGGCACAACAAAAATTTGTTAATTTATTACTGTTAACACTTCTTCTTAAATGGCTTCGATGCGTAACGAAGTGCAACTATCAATATTTTAAATTGAACTTTTAAATATTTTCGACGTAAATTTATTAGTAAACAAAGATTAGTTGATGCAGCTTTGTGGGATTAGCGTCTAAAGCTGAGATTTCGTATTCAACGCGACCCGCCATGTTTAGATTCAAATTATAAATACAAATGTTATATTAAGCTTGTGCAAATCGAAAATGTATGTAACACACTGAAGGATTCGTCGGAGACCCCTTAAAATTACCTAAAGTATGATCAGGGTGACTAGAGATATCGATATACCCATGTCCGTGTGTCCCTCCGTCCGTCCGTCCACCTGTCCGTTTAAATGCCTAGATCTCAGAGATGGTAAGAGCTAGAGTAACCGAATTTTCACATTAGATCGCATATTATTCCAAAGGAGACAATTTAATTTTATTTATTCAAACGACTTCGACAAGAAAAAAGTTTTAGATGGATAATTCGTTTGTTTATGAAGATATCGCATCCAAATTTGGCATTCGAAAGTTATTTATAGTTTTCAAGCACTGTGAACCTAATTTTCAAAATCGGTTGAGTATATCATATAGCTTCCATAGGACCGGTCGGCCAAAATAACTTTTTTTAAAACAAATTTCGTTGTATTTCGTTTGTTAATAAAGATATCGTAATCAAATTTGACATTCAGGAGTTTTTTAGAGTACCCAAGCACTGTTTCACATTTTAGTAGAATCGGTTGACTATGCATATTTCGATCAGCCAAAAAAACATTTTTGGCTCAAAATTCATCTGATTTTGGTTGTTTAGGAAAGTATAGTAACTTAATTTGGTGTTCTTAAGCAATATACCAGATTTTATTGCAAGTTAGTGATATAGGGTATCCCAAAGTGGTCAGCGCCCGACTTTAACGTACGCCATCTTTTTGATAATTATTGTTGCGTAAAAACATTCCGAATTTATGGTAGAAGAAGAAGCTCTCTTATGAAAAATTTTGAAGCCTGTGACTGGTGTTATGTTTGCTATTTCCCTTAAAATGTTTGCACATAGTTTTGTGTCTAACCTTTTTTTTTACCCAGACAATGCCTGAGGCACTACACTAAAAGAGTCACCAGATAAAACAGCATACGTACCTAAGTTTAGCAACAAGGTTGCTTTGTAAGATATCTTTAAAAAATCACTAGACCCAAAATATTTCGCAACACATTTATCTATGTATTTTCCACTCTTTGTGCAAAACCCAAGAAAATTGAATTGACACTACTCGTCACATCAGGGTAAAGAACATACAAAAAAATGTTCGAAGGCAACATACATATCCGTTTTGGATGAAGTTGTTAGGAAACGTTAAGAAGCTATTAAGAATGAAATCAAATTATTCGCGTTATGTTTACCACGTAGTTGCATGACCGTAGCATACCGCAGAGGGTCTTTTTATGCGCAAAGTGTAGTAGTGTTAACAAAAAAATGTAACACAAAAATTTATAACGTGCTTCTCGAAGACTAATATCTTTCTTTATAATTACTTATATTTTTGTTTATTATTTAGTAATTGTCTAATAAAGGCAGATTGTGAATAAAATATAAAGAAACAAAATTTTTTTTTTAATCGTGCTAAATCGATTGCTTACAAACATTTTTCTAGGCCGAGTTAAACCCAAACGGTATAAAACATTTTTAGTTCCTTAGAAATTCTGTATGGACTAGCAAAGAATATAGAACTGTAGCTCTATAGATTTATGCAATGTATGTTACGGACAGAAAAAGGGTGGCGTCTGCCCCACGCCTGTCCTTTATACCAAAATCATTATTATATTATCATATCGGAGACTATAACTTCCGTCATGGTTTTATGCATCTGTGTGTGCATGAACAAAATCGGAAGAATAAAACAAAATTTATAGTCAAAAATATACTAAAAGCTATAGTTTTGGTAAAGCTTCAATCACCATGTGGTTCTTATGAACAAACCAATATCAAAATGTTAGTGATGAGGTTCCTCGCAATCGATTTACCGTATTACCCCATATACTTTAAATAACTTCTTTGGCATAGCTCTTGATTTCCATTAAAAAATCAGTATATATTTACGAAACTCATAGGTATAAATATTGAATTTCACCTAAAAAAATAAATTCTAATTGGAAAGTTCTTATAAGAAATATGCAGGAATAAAATTATGCTTGAGAAAAAAGATGCAGGGTATTATACTGTACGACTGTACTCATTTTTAAACCCTATACCTATAGGTACAAAGGGCATACTAGATTTGTGCAATGTATGTAACGGTCAGAAGAAGGTGTGGCAGGCCTCAAATCCTTTATACCAAAATGGGTAGCGATTGAGCCATGTCCGTCTGTCCGTATGAACGCCTAGATCTCGGAGACTAGAAGAGCTAGAGACACCAAACTTTACGCATTTTTCCTCAGAAGATGAAGTTTGTTGAATAATGTTATTATCTTTCCCAATCCCGCAGTAGATTTTCAATCAATATGAACCCAGGATAGCCCAAATGCTTTAAATAGTTTTGTTGACGTAATTTTCGAGTTTTATTACAATCGGTAAAAATTTACGGACCTTATATGTATATATCGAATTTCACCAAAAAAAAATTAATTCTAATTGAAAAGTTATTAGTAACAATACGCCAAAAAAAAAAATTTTTTTGAGAGAAACGGTAAGAGTATTCCACTGTCGGACACCGACTCGACTGAGCCACATTTTTTTTAGTCCAGTATGGTAATTATAAGTGCCCTTACATTCTTCCTATATTGATTAGGTTCGAAAAATATTTATTTCGGAAATGGCCTCATCTAACTCCACCTCTTCTTTTTACGTGCATTTCTTTGCCAAGCTGGGTAGACTTAATAATGTGACAAAACACCCTTAATAGCCATACTCAGTACTTTAATTACTATATAGTTGGTTAAATGGGTTGAGTGTAATTATACACGATTATACTTCTTGTTTGCCACAAACAATTTGTAAATTAAAATTCTATAATTCAAAATTTAAATAAATCGTCCGTATTTTAAAAGTGATCTAAAAATATTTAAGATAATGAAACGGCAAGGGATGAAATATGTTACATAGTAAAGGTTACTTAATAACAGTGTTTTAAATCGCTACAACGCCCATTAAATTTCATCAGTGGGGTGTCCGACAGGCAGGTGCACGCCACTGCATTTAAAGTTACTTATGCAGAAAAAGTATATATTTAATTAGCCATAAAAATGTTATACTATTTATAATAGTATAATAGGAAGCATCTTCGACTTGATTAAAATTCGTATACTTGATTAGCACGAATAAATTTGATTTAGAACTTTCGAGGTATCAAGAAAATACAAGTTTTAATTAGTTCGGATGAATGGTTTTATATTTTCAACTTTAAAAAATTCGAAATTTTTTAAGACTGTTTTGTAAAAAAACTACGCAACCAGTCTCTATATTCTTGGTTTCTATAAAACGGTAAATAAAATTTGAATATAAATGAGAGAAAATGACTTCATGTCTTTTCTGGGTCTTTCAATACTTTTGTTTACCTGAACTATGTTGCAAGTTTTGCCAATAACACATTTTGCGTTAAAAAAGAATAATTTAAATGTTTAAATTTCCAGCATTGATTTTAAAGGTTTAAATTTATTTGAGTTGTTTAGAAACTCCAAAAGCGCGAATGAGTTCGTCTTGGACATAAGAAAATAACTTAATGTTTAGGAAGCAAATTTGATACCTTAAAAGGCAAACTTTATCCAATTTTCTCCAAAATCAAAAAAGTGGCTAGACGCTCATCACTACTGAAAAAATGAATTAACAAACACGAAGACTAACTAAAAGGGGTTACTCTCATCGAAAATTTCGCAGAAAAACCTCACGTGTACGCACCGAAACAGAGGAAGACCCATAAAATGTTTGGATGAGTATTCAAATTTTACTCGAAAGAGAAAACTTGCCGAAGCCATAGTCGATATAACCACATAAAGTATAGAAAGAACGATGAAAAAATAAGGGCATAAAAAGTTCAACAAGTCAATTCATTTTTCAGTAGTCAGCTAATGTTTTGCATTGATATGCATATGTGTGCAAAATATTGAGTTGGTCAAAAGTTATGGCTGAAGTAGTCAACTATGCCCACAACCTGTGTACTTCCCTTACATATTTTTCAATGGAAAATATTGCAAACGCAACAAAATCCAACTTGCATAACATATTGCTCAGCTCTCAGATATCGTATCAACATGAATAAAGACTGCATATTTTTCTTTCAAATAAAATTTAATTCATCAAAATATTGGAAAATATGATTTTTGCAACGCTTCTCGGCTGCTCTGCCACCGTGCGACGTTTACTTCTGTTTGTTACATAGATTTTCTGCTGTGATATGAGTCAGTAAACATTCCAGTCGAAACATAAAGTTGTATGAGGGAAAAAAAAACCCCCATTTGAAAGATTTCATTTATATTTTTTTATTTATTAAAAATTAATAAACGCTGGCAAAATGTGGCTCATTTAAAGATCAGCATATTGTTTTTGACTTTTATTTTAGCACCGCCGATAATTCGGCGGCGATCGACATATGAAAATTTAATTTTCTTCAAAAATAATTTAATAATTATGATGGCTAAGAACTTTTACTGCTGGTAACTTTATTTTAATGTAATACCCATATTATTGAATACATACCTATGTATTAATCTACATATTTTTATAATTTTTAAATTATGAATTTACTAATATTTTTAAACCAGTGGCTTTTAGCCATTGGAGGGGTCCAATGAAATCGAAGTACTTTAGCTCGTAGCGCTTGCATATACGAGGTATGTTCAAAAATTAATGTGACTTTTCAAATTTCGCTGGCAACGTATTTTCCATATTTTTCGATAGCAAAGCATCGCCGAGCACGCAAAACACTTGTAACCTTTACGCCTCTCATAACCAAACAAATAATGCCATTCACTTGAAATTTGGTACAAATGTTCGGGAAGAGTGTACCAGCACAACAAAACAAAAAATCGATAATCGAAAATACGTTGCCCGCGAAATTTGAAAATTCACATTAATTTTTGAACACACCTCGTACATATGTATGAATATATAGTAAATTCATAAAGCCCTTCCTTAATAATAGTTGATGTTGAGAGTCAAATCATAAAAAGATTGATACTTTAATTCAGTGATGGGTTAAACTCATACAAACAAACGTTTCTTTGTGTGAGTAAGTGAGTAAGAATACATGGGCCGCGCGTGAGCCGACTGCGCTGCGGCAGAATTGGCTGCAATAGCATCGCGAGTTATGTAAATGGAGAGACTGTTCATCACTGCTTTAATTTTAAATAACATTTTTATTACATTTTCCTAATTTGCTTATTTTACGTGTCAATATGCGAGCACCTTTTTCACATCTTTCAAAAATTCCATGAGTTTGTAAAATTTAAAAACCAAAACTACTTACCATAGTCACTGGCAACCCACCGGCTGCCCCATTTGCATATGGGTATGGCGATACCAAGTACCCCATATTGAAGCTGGGTCCATGTGGATCAAGCTTATCTGAAATAGAATAGCATTTTATAAAAATGCAATATAATAAAATAGAATACATAAGTAAAGAATTTATCGATAAAAAGTCAAATCTAATAATCACATTTTTAAAATAACCAAATATGGTTTTTTGATATTTAATACGTGCGACAAGACAAAATAGTCCTCGTTACGTTTTTTAAATTTTCCTAACTTTTTTGGTAAACGATTCGTCAAGTTTTGTATCGATAACTCAAAGAATGTAAGCACATTTAAAAAAATAGCGTAGGGTTAGTATCATAGAGAATTGTGAACCAATTCACGTTTCGTCGGTATTGACCCTCGCTACTCTTGAGCAAACCATTGGGGAAGGATGACTGATGTTTTGTTTTCCAATAAACTAGACAAATTTGTATATTTTATTTTTTATAAATTAATTTTTGTAATTGTAACTTCTCCACAAAAAGGATTAGAAATTGATTATTTTAAGTGCAATTACATTCACCCATTTTTGTTTCTTTTGAAGATTATAATAAAGTATTAAGTTTATGTAAGCAGAAAATGTGTGGAACATACAGAAGGAGAAGTCGGGGAACCCCCAAAGCTACCTAACCTATAATTAGGGTGACTAGAACGCCTGGATCTCAGAAGTAGTAAAAGAGCAACTAAACTTATCGATAATATCACTTATTATGTCACTGTGGAAAATTTAGGTTTATAAGTCATGTCGGTACGTGATAAGCTACGCAAAAATTGAAAAGTAACGCACTAGTGTATGAACCCATAAATTCGTTTATTTTATTTCAGGATGTGAAAACAAATTTGTTTGCATGCGATGAAAGCCTATTGTACGACAGGCATTAGTTAGGATTTTTTATATTTTGCATGAAAAGTTTTTTTTTATCATTTCTACTCAAAACTTGATCAAAGTTTAAAGAAAATTTGTTTTCGATCACGTTTACAACTTACAACTTTTTTAGACGACGTACGTTAAAGTCGAGCGCGGACCACTTTAAGATACCCTTTATCACGACATAAAAGCCTCCTTCTATATGTTACATACATTTTCGGCTTGCACAAACTTAATTTACCCTTTGTGCTACAAGGTAAAGGGTATAAAAACTATGTACGTAACTACTATATAAATATATGTATATAAAAAAAGTAAAAACGGCTCAAAATTAGAACAGCATGTAGTAACAGTGGGCTTATCGTATGTCAATACATACACATTCAACTAAAAACTAACGCGTTGTATTATTGCTTGGCAGAAAAAAAATCTCGATATCGAAAAAATTTAAGGCCGTCCTAAATCAAAATGTTAAGGATGTGGTAGGAAAAACACAAAACAATAGTAAGCAAGTCATCACATAGACGAACAGTAAAAAATGCATACATGGTAAATGGGAAACAAAAAATACTCCAGGCGAGCGAAATAAAGAGAATAAACCATACAAAGGCAACAGAGACGAACTTCACAACAAATGTGGTTTCTCTTCAGTAGTTGGCGATTCTACGAAATCTCATTAATTTCCAAGGATATCCCAGCAAACGTACTAGGGCATATGTAAAGAAAAAAAAATATATACACACATATGTATGTACCCACATTCAATTGTATGTTCGTACAGCCAAGTAAACTCAAGAGCACACACACCCATCGGATTGATCGAAGCAGAAGCCTCGAAACATATAAACAACTAAGGTACACAATTTTGAATGTGTCTCGATCTTACCAGGACGGATTTAACAGGGACGTCGTGTGGTTACGAGCTAGAGGGGATTCGTACTAAAACAAATGAATTATTAAACCACTAAAAATATACCTGGTTCAAGGGTAAAGCCAACTGGTCTTGGGTTACAACTATAAAAAAAAATAGTAGAACACCATGGTAACCCTCTAAAAAAACGCCTATGCTTGATTGCGTAGCTCGTAAGTATTCACAGCGCATTTCGAAACATGGTTCTTTGGTTCTTACGAATCAGCGCGGAAAGAAGAAAACGAAAAGCTCGTTAACTGTTTTGTTATGGACTTTTATGTATAGATGCCGAAACGATGCTAACGAGTTAAGTTTAGCTTTGCGCAGGCGCGTTGCAACACAAGCACATACATGCATATGTAAACTATATGTATATAGAATTTAAACATATCCCTACAAAATATATAAATAAAATTGTACACTTTTGTGTATCGAATCATCATTTGTTATTTCTAATACCCTACAAGTAGCTGGCATATTATATTCGTTCCTAAATGTGAAAATATAGGAAAGATACATTTATTATACCCTATACCCCTTCTGTATTTTACATACATTTTCGGCTTGCACAAACTTAATATACCCTATACAGTACATGGTATAAAAATATGACAGCATTATTTAGGAAAGTCAAGCACTGGTCACTTATTTTTATTTAAATAATTTGGATTCATTTAGGTTAATCTGAGGAATTGAACGAATCTTAAGCAGAATTGACAAAAGTTTTAAACGGAATTACCTTACGGAATCACCTTTACTTAAGCATGGGCTGTGGAATTAAACTACTTCCTAAACCAAGACTGAAGCTGAAAAATATTTTTGACCAAAATCAATTGAAATGGTGTTGAGGATATTAACTTTTAATCAGGTGAATGCTTCAAATAAAGGGAATAAAAATACGTTTTTTTTTGCGTTTGTATTGAGCATTTTCTGACGATATGAAAGCAAAGCAACAGACACAAAGTTGCTTGTACATAAATCAAAAATTGTTTGTAGTCGTTCAGCGCCTTCTAATTTCTTAAATATATCATGAGTTTTATTATAGTCCCTTATTACAGTTTAATGAGGCAATATAATGACAAATAAAAATCGCGCGTCGCCATCCATATTTTCTGTGAAAAAAAAGTTTTCGCGTTCGTCTTTGAGCATTTTAAAATTTTTAAAATCGATAACCACTTGCACATGCATGCCTTTTGTGTACAACTCAGTACGTTTGAACTATACCCCCTTGGGATAGGGCCGTTCCGACACTGGTCTAAATTTTCAAATCATTCAAGCACTTTAAACAACTTCCAAAATTACGTGGAATAGGTTGTGAAAAATGTGTGGACCGATTTAAAGACCCGTATGTGGGTGCAGTTGATATTGGAGTTACAACATGGACTGCAATAAATTTGGCAATTCTTGTATTATGGATATCAATTACCTCTTTTGAATTATTGATTATTCTATCAAATTTGGGCAAGACGTAAAAGTATGTAGCATACAGAACCCAGTTGCTCTGATGGGGGCAAAGTGATGCAACACAGGTCGTTAGAAAATTCACTATGGAACTGCTATGCGGCGTCGTATCGTTTGGTGTGAAAATTAAAAAAAAAAATACTATACTGACGATCCAATGTATAACTGTGTCGTCAGTGTCATTTGCATTTGTAAGTTTTTATCACACACTATTTTGGTCGAAAAAAATATTATAGTACAAAAATATAGTAAGAGACATGCTGAAAAAAAAGTTTTTAAGCCATGACTCAATTTTTTTTAAATACTCAAATTTAGCATTCGAAAGATTTTTATAGTTCCCACGCACTGTAAAAAATTTGACTAAAATTGGTTGGCTATTTAATATTGTCCCCATAGGACCAAAACGTGTTTGGTGCAAAATGCGTCTGCTTTATGAAGATATCGTAGCCAAATTTGGCAATCAAATATCTTTTAGAGTTCTTCAGTAATATACCAAATTTGATAGCGGTGGTACATGGTATCTTAACATCGTCCGCGCCCGACTTTAATGTACGCATTGCAAAGGGTGTACTAAGTTTGTGCAAGCCAAAAATGTATGTAAGAGAAAGAGACGTTGGAGACCAAAGTCATCTCAGAGATGGTAAGAACTAGAACAACCAAATTTTCAGATCAGATGCGTTAAGGGAAACAAGTTTATTTTATTTTTTCGAGATCGGGGCAATATTATAAAGCTCCCATAGGGGTGTTTCAAAGGGCCTTAAAAAAAACGTAAGTTTTTCTTTTATTTATGAAGATATCGACACCAAAATTGGTAATCGGAAGTTTTTTGTTTGTGCCAAGCACTGTACCAAATTTGTTTTGGTGCAACATTTTCGCTTGTTTATGAAAATATAGTAGCCAAATTGGACAAATAAATACCTTTTTGAAATTTGGTAGTCTCCTCCACCTTTCTCTCTAACCAACTTTTCCGTTCACAATACAATAATAAAAAATTAAAATCAATTTTTTTTATATACTTACTGAAAACCGGGCTGTGATCCGGCCGAGTAACTGTTTTTCCACTCTTTTCCTGTAAAATGTAACAATGTTTTTTTATTAATGAGGAAAATAAAAAACATTTTCTTAAATGTCCTTAAAAATACATACCTCACTTTCTGTTAAATCGATTAGGCTAGACTTCTCTTCAACTAATAAGTTCTCAGAAGATATTTTCTCATCCTCACGGTCTCCTTCATCTTTAAATATTTTTACTTCATCGGTGCTACCTAAATCATCTCCGGATGATCCATGTCGCGAGTGTGTATGCGGCATGTTTTATTAAAATTTTAAGCGTTGTTGCTATGTGATGGGTATTTGTTAAATTATCTCGATTCCGAGAGATCTTCTGTTGGAATGGATGCATAGGCTCAAAATAAATTCACTTAAGAGATCGTGTAACTGCATTTGTCTGCACAGAAAAGATTCTCCTTCGACCATTTCGTGTTTTTCGGCTTATATGCAATCCATAGCACTAATTTTGCAGATACACATAACTACATGCTAAAAAAGGAGGGAATATTAAAGTTTTTATATACAATTTATGAATATTACATGTTATATTAATCTGAATCAGGCGAGGTGTTAGCTAATAGTGAAATAGGCTTTAACACAATATTTAAAGCAGAAGGTATCAAGGTATGCTAAAAGCAGACAGACAACCAGGTAATGCTTTACAATGATTAGCAAAGTGGAGGTAGCAGCGAAATGGCAGTGGTATGGATGCATGTAAGAATGATTAGCAAAGCAGTGGAAGTAGCAGGTATGGTATGGTATAGGCAGTGAGGTATGGTATAGGTATAGGTAGTGGTATGGAGCATGGTAATGGAAGCAGCGGTATGGTATCAGGTATGGTATGGTACAATGGATATGGTAAAATGGTATGGTATGGTATGGAGTAGTGGTATGGTATGAGGTATGGTATGGTATGGGTGATGGAGGTATGGTATGGTATGGTATGGTGATGGTATGGTAGTAGTAGTATGGTATGGTATGGTATGGTATGGTATGGTATGGTATGGTATGGTATGGTATGGTATGGTATGGTATGGTATGGTATGGTATGGTATGGTATGGTATGGTATGGTATGGTATGGTATGGTATGGTATGGTATGGTATGGTATGGTATGGTATGGTATGGTATGGTATGGTATGGTAGGTGTGTATGGTATGGTATGGTATGGTATGGTATGGTATGGTATGGTATGGTATGGTATGGTATGGTATGGTATGGTATGGTATGGTATGGTATGGTATGGTATGGTATGGTATGGTATGGTATGGTATGGTATGGTATGGTATGGTATGGTATGGTATGGTATGGTATGGTATGGTATGGTATGGTATGGTATGGTATGGTATGGTATGGTATGGTATGGTATGGTATGGTATGGTATGGTATGGTATGGTATGGTATGGTATGGTATGGTATGGTATGGTATGGTATGGTATGGTATGGTATGGTATGGTATGGTATGGTATGGTATGGTATGGTATGGTATGGTATGGTATGGTATGGTATGGTATGGTATGGTATGGTATGGTATGGTATGGTATGGTATGGTATGGTATGGTATGGTATGGTATGGTATGGTATGGTATGGTATGGTATGGTATGGTATGGTATGGTATGGTATGGTATGGTATGGTATGGTATGGTATGGTATGGTATGGTATGGTATGGTATGGTATGGTATGGTATGGTATGGTATGGTATGGTATGGTATGGTATGGTATGGTATGGTATGGTATGGTATGGTATGGTATGGTATGGTATGGTATGGTATGGTATGGTATGGTATGGTATGGTATGGTATGGTATGGTATGGTGTGGTATGGTGTGGTATGGTATGGTATGGTATGGTATGGTATGGTATGGTATGGTATGGTATGGTATGGTATGGTATGGAATGGTATGGTATGGTATGGTATGGTATGGTATGGTATGGTATGATTTTTTGGAGCAATAAGTTTTCCCTATTCAATTATAATCGATTGGTAATCAATTTAAAATTTTTATGCAATTTTAAATTAGATTCAATTACCGGACATGGGTAAGGAGTGAAGAAACAATTTTTTTTTTTTTTAACCCATCTAAAAGCATATTTTGGATACGATTATTTTATTATTCTGGGCTTTCGGGTCGCAGGTTACGAATAGAAAATCTTTCTTATGATTAGCAACGGAATTGCGGATGAGATTTATTTTATATAAACATAGTAAATACGAGTGCTTAGTACTTCCCTATCAAGTACCCTCTAATTTTGTTGTGTTTAGATCATGTTTGGCAGCCTTTGAAAGCGGACAACCTTATAAGAATAAATGGAAAATAGTGAATATCTCAAGTTGATTTTTCCTTAAGGTCTAGATGCAGACACGCAAACAAAACAAAAATTCATATAAAAAAACACCTCACAATCGTTTGGTCCCAAAACGTTCTCCGAGGTGGTATGTTGATCAGCGTTGATTTTTTGACGCCAAAACCTCGCCGTATGTTTTGCTATTAGCAAAAATCAGGTGATCAGCGCCATAAACAAAATTTAAGTGCAAGTAGTCTTATTGAATTTTAACATTACAGTGCTTAAAAACACGTCTATGCAAAATTATCTACACTCAGCTCCGCACATTAACTATGGGTTCACCGAAACCATCTGCCTTTTATTAGGTTTTGCCTCCTATCGTCGCTTTGTTTCTTCATCCAACATTGCAATTGCAATGTACGTCATTATCATAGCATTGCTTACACAAAATAGCATAAATAATAAGCGTTCATGTTTTAAAATCCTATTTCGCGCTTTTATATATTTGCTACTTGTAAACAAAAAGCAGCTGATTATTGATAATTATTTTGATAAATTGCACATTTTGTTAGTTGACAACACTTTTCTTTTGGTACCAAAATAACTCTGTCTTTTTGCTTTTTTCGTGTCTGCATCTAGCCTTTTAATTAAAAAAATAAAGCAACCACCGCAGGCAATGCAAGTGTAGTTAATGGCGACCCAAGAACATAAAATTTCATGAATTGGGCCACGATTTGCTGTGACCTAAACCTGAACATATGGCTGTGCATGGATACTCTATCGCCTTTCAACGAAAAATAGTTTCCGAGCAACCGAACAAAAGTGCGCGGCACCTAATCAAGCAGCCGGCAGAGTATCCGTGTTTAAGCTTTGCCACTTACGTTAATTACCCATCGATTATATTTGGAACATGTTCTTGTCAAACTTGGTTTGGTCGTTATTTATGCAATCATATGAAAAAATGTTTATGAGCAGTTTTCAGGTCCATCAAACATTTTCGAATCATCTTTAAATTTTGCAGGCGCTATATGGAAAAGGAAAGTTTTTTGGCGTTATTATAATCGTGAGATGTTGTAAAAATGGCCACCCAATAAAAGCAACTCGAGATATATATTCAAAAGCGATTTGGCGGGGACGCGTAACTTCCCGCATGCAAAATTGCCAAATGTAAAGTAACACAAAACTCTATAAAGCTACATAAACCACCGAAATGTGGAAACGTCATTTTAGTCAGAATGATACTTCGCTACATTGGACTTCATTGTTTATCACCAAGATGGTGGTTTCTAAAAGGATGTGCTATGCAACAAATAGTTGTGGTAGTTATTTACTACATGCCACTTTTAAAATATAAATGCACTAGAATTGCCCTAAAAAAATAAAAGTTTAATTTCATTTATTCGGACGTATCTTATAAAACATATCTTATGTCTTTTAGTAATTTAACCAATTTTTTTTTCTAACATACCTAAATGCATGTATAGTGACTTGACTTAATATGTTACTTACAAAAGACCAGACCGGCTTACTCATGTCTAAAACTTACAAATTTAAATTTAATTTGGGGCCCTGTATATAGTAGTTAGCCTACGTTCCTACTGCCTAACGCTTGGATGCATACGTACAAGCGTATCTTTGACAACATGTTAGAGCCAAGTTTGTGTGCGCTACCTGACTAACAATGTGTGTAACGGATCGAGTTCCAGGAGTCTGAGTATTCCGCAGCGGGAATAACCATTTCTTCAAGGTAACAACCATACCAATACAAAAATACGACTACAACACCAGAGACAGCAGAAGCACTAACGACACAACGAGTTTCTATTTAGATACATAATACCCATGTACATATTGTATATGAATGTATGTATGCATGCACTGTGTACGTAATTATCAACAGGTAAAGAACCCGGTCGAACATTTTTTTTTTCAGTAAATAAACAACCGATATGAATGTATGCAATGTATGTGTCGTAGAGTATTTGTAAACGATTTTTTGTTGGATATTGTAGAATTATTTATTTATATATAAAACCATATGCATATATAAATATTTTTATCAAAAGTGGTATCTTAATAAGTTACTTTTTGAGCAATTTCTTAAAGGGATACATTTTCTAATGGCGATAAATAGATGTTAAATGCATCTTCTATTTATGTGTATGTTGATGGGCAAAATTTTTATTATGAAATATGAACATACTTTTTTTTTTAAGTGACATGTAAATTATGAACATACCCTTTTTTTACTGAACCAATTTTTGTATTATAGTTGACACTGTTTTTCCGACGGCACAATAGTTTCACGTTATTTTATTAAGGGCTTTCACTTTTAAAACAATATGTATTTGACGCCAAAATAAAATATATTTTTTGTGATTATTTAGATTTTCTTTAATTGTTTAAACTTTGGTTTTACTTAATATATAGTAGAAGTACTAATACATAGATCAGCAATTTTAATGGCAATACACTAGATATTAAGTAATACAATGAATACGTTTTGCTGTAAACATATCCATCATTTTATATATAAATATTATGCACAAATTTCATTATTCCTTATTTTTTGTATGCCCTTTTTTTAAAAAGAGAGCAGCCGTCACAAACTTAATCTGTCCCGCTCACGAACACATACACATCAATACGCACACACACAACAGTGATCATTATATTATATATATATATACATATATACGCAATACATACTTTCTGCAGAATAATATACATACGCCGTACCACATAAATAATTTGTGTGTCGGTGAACATGTGCATGTGTGTGTATCTTATGATTTCATCAAACGCAAACTTGACCGCCGACGCGATCCGAAAGCTTCTCCGCTTAACCCAAAAACATTTTTATTCGATTTCTTTGTTTATAGATTTACTTTTCTACATAATTTATGTGAATTTTAACCAAGCACGGTGATCCTACAATTGAACTTTGCATCAGGCGCTCAAAAACGCATGTACATATCTACTCCGTTTGCCGCGCACCAAACCTCGCGCACAAAACCCGAACGAGTATAGTATCTAAAGTAAACGTTCGTTGGTGAACATCACGCATATACCCAAATTATGAAGTTTTTCTCGTTGGTTACTTAATACTCGTTACATTTAGCTTAAACAGATGGGCAGCACTGCCTAGTGATGACACTGATTATTAAACTGCCAGATTTTTAAAATTTTAGTTTCGATAGTTTTCGTTGATGACAATCAGGCGTATTCTAGATTTTGACGTATTTTAAAATTCTTAGTGCAACTCCATAATTGCTGTTCTAGATTGATACTAAGTTTGAATCAATGTTATTGATTAATTATAATAATAAGTAATTATAATATAATTATAACATAAAAATTTTCAACTTTACGTAAAGTTATTTATTTTATTTAATTCAAATATATTAAAATATTTTTTTCCGGTCCTTTGGTATTATTTGAATTTGCAGTTAATTATTTCATTCTGATATAATCGTTGCAGCCATACAGGACACGCCCGATTTCCGCAATTGGTTCTATGGATTTAGACTGAGTTCGAATGGATTTTGGATAGTTTTCATGCAGGCCAGAAACAGCAGTGTAAGATATGTTTGTTTACGTGGCGTAATATTTAAATAGCCTACTTTTCGTACGAAAATATTATGCTTTTTTTTGCCGTTGCTGTGTGGTTAAAAAGATACTATTTTACATTATTTACAAAATTCGTACAATTTTGTTTTAAGACATATATTAAGCCATCCATTTATAATCCATAACTTTTCGAAAACCCGTTTTGTCTAAATCCAGAACACCTTACTTTCATTCGTTTTAAATTTTCCAATTTTGTTATGAAAATATTTAAAGAAAATAAACCGTAATCCGATTTAATGAATAAAGAAAAAAGAAAAAGTGAATTATTTTGTTAGTTATTCGAAAACTTGTGGCAACTTTAAAACATAATTTATCGATAGCTCGCAATTTATTTTAGTTATATCGCTATTAACGATATGTAGTAACATCGAATCTAATCCGTCCATAACAGGGAGCATAATACCATCTAACATCGTTTGCCGAATATGTTGCGCATGTTTTGCCGTTCCGAAAATATCAACATCTTTCCAACATCTTGTGGAAATGTTCCTATCTTATTGCATCTCGATGAGAAATTGTTCGACTATTTTTCTGTGCAGCTCTAAATTCGCCCCGAAATTGTAAACAACGTCCACAAAAAGATTGGCAGCCTTGAATTCGTAAGTAGGCGCCAATTTAAAATGTGCGGCAATATATAGATACAAAAAAAGGAAAAGAGTAGAAATCAATTTTATGCATTTGTTTTGAATTTTACCTACTACATTTGAATATACAATGACATATCGTGGGTCATTAAGAAGTACCAGCGGTAATTCGGCGGTGATTAACATATGAAAATCTGTAGTTTAATTTTGTTAGCTAACTTAATAATTATGGTAGTCAAGAACTTCTACTACTGGTGACTTTATTTTAATGTAGCACCCATGTTATTAAACCAATAGTATATAAACTGCATATACATATATATTTTTAAATTATGACTTTACTAATATGTTTAAGCTAGAGGCTTTCAGACATTGGTGAGGTCTAATGAAATCAATGTACTTCAGCACGACACCAACAAACATACAAACAGCTCGTGGCGCTTGCATATACATACATATATATGTATAAGTATGTATGTATGTACAAGTTAGCACCAGCTTGTCGCCCTCATTAAAACTCCCAATTAATTAATGTTATCAACAAAAATACTTAAAACCCATGGTTAGTAATAATTAATGCTGAAAAAACTTATAAAAAGATTGATATTTTCATTTGAAAAAACATTTATAATATATTATCACAATTTGCTGATTTTGCGTGTCAGCCTTTCAATGTGATAGATGAAAGATGTTAGATGTTGTTAGTGTGAATCGCTATTTCACATCTTCACATTTTTCCATGCGTTCCTCTTAAATGTACCCAGTGTGAAAAGGCTATAAGGCATACTGGGGCGCATCTGACATCTGGCATCTGATGCCTCAGATGCTATGTATGAATATTTTGGGCAAATGTTCCTATCTTATTGCGTCCCGATGAGAAATTGTCCGACTATTTTTCTGTGCAGCTCTAAATTCGCCCCGAAATTAAAAACAATGTCCACAAAAAGACTGGCAACCTTGAATTCGAAAGAAGGCGCCAAAGCCTCATATGTTTATGGAACTGGCACACAATTTAAAATGTGCGGCAATATATAGATAAAAAATATAAAAGCCGATCCAGCAAGCGTTTCATTCGGAGCTTCTAGTTTGATGAGTAGAAATCAGTTTTATACATTTGTTTTGTATTTTACCTATTACATTTTAATACATAATAATATATCGTGGGCCATTAAAAAGTACCAGCGGTGCTGCTGGTGACTTTATTTTAATGTGCACCCATGTTATTAAACAAAGAGTATACAAACTGCATATGTATGTATATTTTTTAATTTATGACTTTAATAATATTTTTAAACCAGTGGCTTTCAGACATTGGTGAGGTCTAATCGAATCAAAGTACTTCAGCACGACACCAACAATAATACAAACAGCTAGTGGCGCTTGCATATACATATATATGTATAAGTATGTATATGTGTATGTGCAAGTTAGCACCAGCTCGTCGTTCGCATTAATACTCCCAATTAATTCATGTTATCAACAAAAATTCATGAAACTCTTGCTTAGTAATAGTTAATGCTGAAAAAATGCATAAAAAGATTGATATTTTAATTTGAAAAAGCATTTATAATACATTATTATAATTTGCAGATTTTTCGTGTCAGCCTGTCAATATGACAAATGCAAGATGCTAGATGTATGTACTCAATCTGAACACGTTTTTCACATCTGCAAAAAATCCCATGCGTTCCTTTCAGATGTGCTCAGTGTAAAAAGGCTATAAAGAAGCAATCTATCAGGCCTGTTCTAGATTTCGACTCGTTTTTAAAATAACGAGTGCATTCCGGACAAATGGTGTTCTAGATCATTTTCATTTAGACCAGAAGCAGATGTGTTGTTAAAGTTTATTTATATGGCGCTAAATTTAAATGGAAGCGACATCATACAGCAGCCGTCTTTTAAAAATGGACACGTAGTAAAAAATTATGCTGTTTGTAGTTTGTATTTTAGTTTTATAAGTATAACATACATATTTTCGGCAACTCTGTGTTCATTTTATTTTAGTCAACAAACTACTTTGAGCAGCATTTTCAGAGTCTCTGCTATATTCCCCTTTATTGAATCATTGTTTGATTTTTCCGCAAAAGCGTTTCATAATTGCTTCGATCATGCGGTTCATTATCAGGCACATTTCATTCTTACAGGCGTATTTCCTGTAGCTGACATCGTTAGTGCTGGCAAATTTACCAACATTTGGCTACTTTGGGATTATGTTTTGCTTAGCACTTCCTTTTTTGTCCCTTCAAAAATTTCTTACTACAAGTAACTAAAAAAAGCGGATTATTGTTGTTTGTTTAAAAAGTGGAAGCAAATTGGCAGCTGATCAGCTGATTAACTATCGATAAGTTTTCGAACATACACTTTATTAATTTAATTTTTCTTTTTGCCAACATTTTTCTGAGAGACGAATATTTTTAATTTATTTACCAATTTTGTACAATTTATTTTATATACATATTTTGAGCCATCCATTAAAAAAATTATCTTCGAATTTACTTGTGCAACACGACAACACAATACACATTTTGAAGTTATGTTTTGTCTAAATCCAGAACACCTTACTTTCATTCCACTCGTTTTGGTTTTGCATGTACACACAATTTTAATAGACATTTTTTGTAATAAAAATATATAATGAAAATAAAACTTGATTCGTTCAATTGAGCACATCTAAATTTTCGTAAAATAATAAAATATTAATGAGTTGATTTAAGTAAACAAAGCAAAATACTTTTCATTTCGACATCTGTAAGCCAAACTTTTCAAACCGAGAAAACTCTTGTTGGAATCGAAATCTAGAACATCTTTCATTTCTACTCCGACAGTTTTTGTCGAAATCGAAATCTTGAACATGCCTTATATGAACATGCAAAACCAAAACGAGTGGAATGAAAGTAAGGTTTTCTGGATTTAGACAAAACAGAACTTCGAAATGTGTATTGTGTTGTACAAGTATACTCAAAGATAATTTTATTAATAAATGGCTTAAAATATGTACTATATAAAATAAATTGTACAAAATTGATAAATAAATTAAAAATATTTGTCTCTCAGAAAGATGTTGGCAGAAAGAAAAATTTAATTAATAAAGTGGATGTTCGAAAATTTGTGGTAACTCTACAAGTGAACTTATCGATGGTTGATCAGCTGATCAGCTGACAATTTGCTTGGAATTTGGCGCATTAATTAACCGCATGACCAAAACAATTGTGAAATGCTTATGGGAAATAAAAAAACAACATTTCAACAAAGGGTAATATAGCAGAGAAGTAACTGAAGGTGACTCTGAAACTGCTGCTCAAAATAGTTTGTTGACTAAAATAAAATAAACACACAGAGTTGCCGAAAATTTGTATGTTATACTTTTAAAACTAAAATGCAAACTACATATTGCTTAAGTTTTAACTACGTGTCCATTTTTAAAAGACGGCTGCTGTATGATGTCGCTTCCATTTCAATTAAGCGCCATATAAACATACATAAACAACACAGCTGCTTCGGGTCTAAATGAAAACGATTCGAAGTGGATTCGAACTCGGTCGAAATCTAAAACACCATTTGTCGGAATGCACTCGTTATGACTTTTCAAAACGAGTCGAAATCTAGAACAGGCCTGGTTAAGTTAGTTAACAAATTAAATTACAGATTTTCCTTTGTTAATCACCACCGAATCATCGTCAGTACTTTTTAATGACCCACGATTTGCTATTTATCTATATATTGCCGCACATTTTAAATTGCGTGCCAGTTCCATAAACAAGTGAGACTTTGGGGCCTTCTTACGAATTCAAATCTGCCAATCTTTTTGTGGACATTGTTTACAATTTCGCAGCTAATTTGGAGCTGCACAGAAAAATTATCGAGTATATTTTCATCGGGACATAATAAGATAACATTTCCACAAGATGTTGTAATGATGTTAAAACTTGCGGAACGGCAGATTTATACGTAGCCTATTATTACTCGGAATCGAAATAAGTGCTATTTTTCAATAATTCATTCGCTGCAAAGGTGAATATATCGATTTCATTGTTTTTAAATTATTGTACTTCTATGCTTAGATCGTGTAGTGTACTAAGGCTTTTTTTTTTTTTTAAGCTGCTTTTTCTGTGTTATCCAACACTCTAACTTGTTTTTCACTGCATCATCAACGTGACTCGACCTTTTCCGGTTTAAGAGTTGAACATGGCAGTCGGTAAAAATAAGGGTCTCTCTAAAGGAGGCAAGAAAGGCGGTAAAAAGAAGGTGATTGACCCGTTTTCACGCAAGGATTGGTATGATGTTAAAGCGCCAAACATGTTTCAAACCCGCCAAATTGGCAAAACATTAGTGAATCGCACCCAAGGTCAACGAATAGCATCCGACTATCTTAAGGGTCGCGTTTTTGAAGTATCCTTGGCTGACTTGCAGAAAGATGTCGATCCTGAGCGTTCCTTCCGAAAGTTTCGTCTCATTGCTGAAGATGTGCAGGACCGTAATGTTCTATGCAATTTTCACGGCATGGACTTGACCACCGACAAATACAGGTCAGTGATCCACCAAATTCAACTATAACCATAGAATTCACATAGTATGTACATGCATACATATGTATGTATGCACATCAGACTCAGTTTCACTTGGATCGCAAACTACTTGTCTTTTTTTTAAATTTATTTTTTTAAGGAGTGGAACCAAGTTCAGTTAACCTTATATTGTGTATAGTAGTAGCGAGGAAATTAACTAATCAGATTGACATTTAAAAAATGTTTGCGATCAAAATCAGTTATTTGTGCTAAGAATTTCAATAATACAATGCAATGCATATTGTTTTATTTTATAACATAAGAATTTTGGATTATATATATATGTACGTGACGATTTTGATTTAATATTTCGGCAACAGGTCAATGGTTAAGAAGTGGCAAACTTTGATTGAGGCTATTGTTGAAGCCAAGACGACTGATGGATACCTTTTGCGTGTATTTTGCATCGGCTTTACCTCAAAGGATCAGCAGTCACAGCGCAAGACTTGTTATGCTCAACAGTCGCAAGTTCGAAAGATTCGTGCTCGTATGACCGATATTATAACCAATGAAGTCAGTGGCGCTGACCTCAAACAATTAGTCAACAAACTGGCACTAGATTCAATTGCTAAGGACATTGAAAAAAGTTGTCAGCGTATCTATCCACTCCATGATGTTTACATTCGAAAGGTTAAAGTATTGAAAAAACCACGATTCGACGTCTCAAAACTTTTGGAATTACATGGTGACGGCGGCGGAAAATCTTCCGAGGCTGTCGTCTCCGCTGAAGGTGCCGTTGTGGACCGCCCCGAGGGCTATGAGCCTCCAGTTCAAGAGGCCGTTTAAATTGGATGTTCGATAAAATATATATTTAATGTTCATACAAATATATTGCGGACTTCTGTTGCTTACAATATAATAACCCTTTGAGGCAGCAAATATTTGTGACTTTACTTTTTAAAAAATACGGGTGCCACATTTTGATTGCTGTGGATAGAGTAGGTTTTATACACTGTCTAACGAATATATTAATGAAAATGTATGTAAATAGAGTATGTAGCGTTTGAGACACCCCAAAGTTAGCTAAAGAATAATCAAGCTGTCTGCAGAGGTCGATATACCCATGTCAGTTCGTATAAACTTATAGATCTCAGATTGGATACCTTGCTATCATACATGGGACAAATCTCCTCAGGACTGTTTCAGAGGACGTTGGAAAAGAAAGTTTTAGATGCATAATTCGTTTGTTTTGCAAATAAAACCCTTTTAGTACTTAAGCAATATATAGAATTTTATTGCAATGTGACGGATCAGGGTATCTGAATGTCATGCCACTTCCTCTTAGAATAAAATGTAAAAATTCCTTTAACTTTTTGGGATGTAACCGCAAACAAAAAAGACGTGAAGAGCTGGGCGAGCGAAGCACATGGGGTGGCTTGGCCTCCCTTTTTTTTTTTTTTCTTATTATTTCAGATTTTGTTGATATCCTATATTTACACTTTGATAATCTCAGCGGATATGGAAAAAGTAAGTACTAAAAATGATTAGTATAATTTATTTTTCGAAGCACCCAATGATGCTTTATTTTTCGTCTCTGTTAAATGGTTGATGAATGCTAATTCTATCTGATATTAAAAAATAACTGCTAAATTTGACTGCTTCAAAATAAAACTTATGTATGTATATGTATAATTTCAGGACAGGACTATAGAAGCTATATGCCGAACACTGCTATATACATGTATATGTTTGTACGTTTATGGTGAGTACTTAGTAAGTAGTTTAAAAATCAAAGTCCAAAAAAATATTGATGACATATATATATTTTTTTTGAATTTACTTCAACTGTGATAAATGCAAAGATAGTAGAACTGATAAATAATTTACATGAGTTTTTAGCTCTACTGTAGAAGTATGAAGTATGCAATATATATATATTTTTTTTTAATTTTTCAGATTTGTATCTTTTCTGGACGAATTTGTGCCAATCGGTAAGGTGAGAAGGCTATATTAATTAATATTAGCTTGTAATATGTAGGAATTTTTTGTATAACTAATATTTAAAAGCAATAATATGTAATGCACTTGTATATAATTGTTAGAAAAACCTCAAGTCCACAGTTTGATTGCACGTCTGCATGAACAGATAGGTATATGTATAGTCCCTAAGAAGACGAAGACGAATATCCACAATAGTATAATTTTAGTTTACGTGAAAAATTAAAACAATCGGAGAAATACAACTCAACAAGTGCCTATAAGTTCAAAGGGTATACTAAATTTGAATGATGTATGTAACAGACAGAAGGAGGCGTGGTGGACCCCAAGTCATAGCATATCACCTAGATATCGGAGATATAGTTTTATAATCTGGTGCGCGTATTTCTTCAGAAGACCGTTTAATATAACACAGAAAGCTTGACATTCTTCATTAGAGTCCACTTAGCATCACAATAAGTAGTTTTGTATTAATATAATGACTTTGCTTTACGAATAAGTACGTGTGTCACATTATAACATTTTGGTCTAGACTTGGAGGATCGCAAGTGCGTGGATTTTTTTTACAATTTCTCTTGAAAAGAAAATACATTAAGCTTATTTTAAAGTTTAATGCAAGTTGTCTAATTATTTGTAACAATTGTCTTTGAATTCTTTTCTTTATTTTTTCATTCTGGCTTGTTTTTAGTAAATGAGTGCGGTTTGTCTTTACTGATTTCAATAAAGCAAGGCATATACTATACAGCGTGTCGTACAGCGCGTCTGTTTATCGAGTTGTACGTTGTTCATACAAACGATACAGCAGACATTACAACATTTTAAAATTCAATTTTGTATAGAAAACATTGTGCGCTAAAATGGAGTCAAAAATATTTGCTGTAATTGACGAGTTGACCAATAAAGTCAATCCATAAATCGGTCATACTCTTGTATGTATCAACAAAATCGCGCATTACTGCAGCGCCCTCCATGTTTCAGTTTTTTTTTAAATTTATAAATTGCACGAAGTTGCCGGCAGCAGGTGCTCATTTATATATATTTATAAATCGCTACAGAAAAAAATAATCGTCGCACGAAAAGTTCAAAACGTCGTATGACTTCATACGGCAGCGCCACACACAATGCAATCGAAATACGACGCGCTCGATAAACAGCCGTACGACACGTTGTATACTGTATGCCTTGCTTAAGAGTTACCTCCGCAACGCCGGTATCCAAAACACAAAATAAATTTTCATTTTCAAACGAGGCATTCACAAACTCTAGACTTGTTAGGTACTGACTTTCATTTTTTATGTATTTTTACTTTTTTTTTCACTAAAAACTAAACTAACTAAAGTTCCCTCAGACGACTCAATGACATTAAAAAATTCAGCAACTCTTCTATATTATTAATATAGTAAGTAAAAAAAAAATTGCAAAATATGTTTAAATTACATTGTAGTATTTATGATGACAAAATTACCCAGCTCTCTTCGATAAATCATGAAGAAAACTTTTCCCAACGCAAACACACTGACATTTTTACTAAACTCAAAATTATGCGACTCTATGCAAAAAAAGTTTAATGCTATTTGTAAATATTCTTTTCAGGTGTCAATTATAACGATCAGTATAAAAGGGGCACACAAAATGCATTTCAGAAAGTCTTGTTGGAGGGATATAAAATGTATGGTAAGAAATTATGCAAACTTAGAATACCAATAAAAAAAATGTAATATTAATATGATGACCCATTTGCTACTCTTGAAAACACGTTGATGAATTTTTATCACCTTTTAAACTGAAGAAAAACTATTTTTTTGTTTTCAAAGTTTTCAAAAACTAGTAGTACTTATGGATTTTTCCCCTTTTTTTCAGCCTCCAATATTTTCCAAAACGAAATAAAACTAAAGTTGCCTAAGAAGACCCAAATCAATGAAATATTAAAAACTCTGCATTTCTAGGAGCTTCTAATGGTAGGTAAAAAAATAATGCCTGATATTTTTAAATTACATTGTAATATTTATGATGACAAAATTACCCAGCTCTCTTCGATAAATCATGAAGAAAACTTTTCCCAACGCAAACACACTGACATTTTTACTAAACTCAAAATTATGCGACTCTATGCAAAAAAAGTTTAATGCTATTTGTAAATATTCTTTTCAGGTGTCAATTAAAACGATCATTATAAAAGGGGCACACAAAATGCATTTCAGAAAGTCTTGTTGGAGGGATATAAAATTTATGGTAAGAAATTATGCAAACTTAGAATACCAATAAAAAAATTTAGTATTAACCCTTTGCACTCGAGACTAAAAAACAAAAGTAGCAACCAACAACTCGAGAGCTTTTTTTGTAAAAAGTGAATGCATTAATGTTTAAGAAAAATGCGGTCGCTGCAGCTAAAGAAATTAATTTATTTTTACATATATTGTAATTAAGCATATTGTAGCTTATATTCAAGACCAAAAGAAAGAAATAATTATCTAGCATAAACATTACCTAAGAATCAAGAGTGCTGAGTGAGAAAAATAAGCGTGGCGCAAATGCGGCGCCATTCGAGTTAGTCTTAACATATGTAATGGCGCAAATGCGGCGACATTCGAGTGCAAAGGGTTAATATGATGACCCATTTGCTACTCTTGAGAAAACGTTGATGAATTTTTATCACCTTTTAAACTGAAGAAAAACTATTTTTTTGTTTTCAAAGTTTTCAAAAACTAGTAGTACTTATGGATTTTTCCCCTTTTTTTTCAGCCTCCAATATTTTCCAAAACGAAATAAAACTAAAGTTGCCTAAGAAGACCCAAATCAATGAAATATTAAAAACTGTGCATTTCTAGGAGCTTCTAATGGTAGGTAAAAAAATAATGCCTGATATTTTTAAATTACATTGTAATATTTATGATGACAAAATTACCCAGCTCTCTTCGATAAATCATGAAGAAAACTTTTCCCAACGCAAACACACTGACATTTTTACTAAACTCAAAATTATGCGACTCTATGCAAAAAAAGTTTAATTCTATTTGTAAATATTCTTTTCAGGTGTCAATTAAAACGATCATTATAAAAGGGGCACACAAAATGCATTTCAGAAAGTCTTGTTGGAGGGATATAAAATTTATGGTAAGAAATTATGCAAACTTAGAATACCAATAAAAAAATTTAGTATTAATATGATGACCCATTTGCTACTCTTGAGAAAACGTTGATGAATTTTTATCACCTTTTAAACTGAAGAAAAACTATTTTTATGTTTTCAAAGTTTTCAAAAACTAGTAGTACTTATGGATTTTTCCCCTTTTTTTCAGCCTCCAATATTTTCCAAAACGAAATAAAACTAAAGTTGCCTAAGAAGACCCAAATCAATGCAATATTAAAAACTCTGCATTTCTAGGAGCTTCTAATGGTAGGTAAAAAAATAATGCCTGATATTTTTAAATTACATTGTAATATTTATGATGACAAAATTACCCAGCTCTCTTCGATAAATCATGAAGAAAACTTTTCCCAACGCAAACACACTGACATTTTTACTAAACTCAAAATTATGCGACTCTATGCAAAAAAAGTTTAATGCTATTTGTAAATATTCTTTTCAGGTTTCAATTATAACGATCATTATAAAAGGGGCACACAAAATGCATTTCAGAAAGTCTTGTTGGAGGGATATAAAATTTATGGTAAGAAATTATGCAAACTTAGAATACCAATAAAAAAATTTAGTATTAATATGATGACCCATTTGCTACTCTTGAGAAAACGTTGATGAATTTTTATCACCTTTTAAACTGAAGAAAAACTATTTTTTTGTTTTCAAAGTTTTCAAAAACTGGTACTTATGGATTATTTCCTTGTTTTTCAGCGCCCAATATTTTCCAAAACGAAATAAAAGTAATGTTGCGTAAGAAGACCTAAATCAATGACATTTAAAAATTCTGCAATTCTAGTAGCAAAAAGATAATGCAAAATATTTTTATATTACATTGTAATATTTATAATAACCCAGCTGTCTTCGATAATGGGGAACGCAAACACACTGATATTTTCAACAAACTCTAAATTATGCGGCTCTATGCTAAAGAGGGAGTTAAGGGTTAAAAAAACATACATGCATGAACTTAAACTTAAAGTATAGTAATTAAAAACTTAGTCTATCTAAGAAGGAGTTCCACAAAACACTGTTTCTAGCTATATACCTTAATTTGTTGAAAGATTTGGTGATTTCTCTGTTGACACCTCTCTGCCATGTCAATTCAGGATTTCATTGCAGCGATGAATGAACTATTTCACTTGTATCCTTCAGAAGCATGTGACCGACCGATCCACTTATATTTTCTATTATTAATATTATTATTTCCTTCTCGATAAGACTTTGATAATTGGAACACCAGATAATGTGGAGTATTCACCTGTTTACAAAAGCTTGTAGTTCACATTACGTTTTCTGATTTAACGCATGCATTTAATATCTGATTTTCGTATCTCATTTTATGACCACACACGTTGTAGCCCAGAAAACCTTAACTAGATTCTGTCTGCTTGACTGAGTGGATGACGCCATGGTCGAGTGGTTGCAAAAGAGCAGGTGACAAATTTTTTTCCCTAAGCTCTGCAGTCATCATGCCTTTTGAGGGCTATTGATATTGCAGTGGAACGTTTGCATTTTTAAAACAGCGTTGGGCTTTGGCTTTGCCAACCATGATCGTAGTTTTGTATGTTACGGCTGAATTGCAAATGAGTAAAAATTGGTGATGAGCTTTCTGTTTTTTTTTTGTCATCAACGGAATTAAGAAAAATAGTGTTTGCCTTATTAAAAAGGCCAAATTCGTCACAATTAAAGATATAGCACCCTAACAGGTCGCTCAAAAAGTCCCCGGCCTAACTAAGAAAAACACAATATTTTAGCGAAATTCGATTTTATTCATCAACATAATTTCCATCTAAGGTAATACATTAATTAAAGAAAAAAAAATTAAAAAGCACCAGACAGGCCTAAGAATTGTCAATTCGTTGTTGTTTTTGGTCCAGTGGCACCCACTTTGCTAACTTTTTTTTCATGCCCAAATGTTCAAGCAAAATTGTGAATACGCTACCTTCTGATAACTTTGAGACCTCAGCTATCTCCTTCAATTTTCGGTCAAAAACATTTTTCGAATTTTAATGATGTTTTCTTCGGTAACACCCGTTTTTGGGCGACCACTGCGTTCAGCGTCTTCGATGTCAGTACGACCACGTTTAAATTCACTATACCAACCAGTCTTTAATGGTTGATTTCCCTGGAGCAGAGTCCGAATAATATTTATCAAGCCAAAGTTTAGCTTCTACCGTATTTTTTCCGGCTAAAAAGCAATGCTTAATTAGCACACGAAATTCTTTTTTTTTCCATTTTTAACAAAAACACTGAGGTAGCTTCACATTGACGCGTATAACTTGAGAACGCGTTAACCAAATGACATGAAATTTTGACACATATCTTATGAAGGATGGCGCTATCGAACACCATAAAAGAATTTTCATTGGTGGCGCCCTCTATATGTCAGGCCGGGGACTTTTTGAGCGACCTGTTGTTAAATTACATTGAGCAGTTTCGCCGTGAATCTTGCGAAATTTAATGTTGTACCGCTTACGCCAACGCCAATTTGCATCAGGCTCTTATTGGTCATTCAATTTTGTGAAAAATTCCATTGCTTTAGTCAAGACAATAGGCCGATCGAGCATAGCATTGTTTGAGCGTTGTTGCTTGAACCATATAAACAAAGCATCTTCGACCAAACCCCTTTTGTTGGTGATTACGTTTAAAATAAACTGCGGCAGCAGATTCTGTTGACCTATCGCAGACTTCACTTTTGCTACTTTATTATTGATCGCCTTTTCTATTTCCAACTTTCGTTTCACTATAAGGCCAATAAGATCCTTTGTTTTACCCATTTTGCACCACAATATCACCACTAATTGAAATAAAAGAACATACAATGTGCCACAAAAGTCATAGTACAGCAGGCGATTTTACACTTAAATGCGAATTCCTCCCAAATTGTTTAAATTTTCCAAAAACTAATGATGAGGTTTTCTTAAATATATATTTTTAAACAATAAACAAAAAAAAAACAACAATTCAATAACAATTAACAATAAAATTCTAAAAAAACTAAAAAATGGCAGTACTTCAGCGCCACAAAAGTCATAGTACACTTAGACGGAATACCGAATTTACGTTGTTGCAGCTGGTTTGTTTTGATTTTTGCAACGGTACTTTTGTATGGGCGTGTGGGAATTTTCCGCTGCCAAAATGTGCATTATTAACTGCAAACGTGACGCGTAAGCTCCTTTCAATTGAAGAACGCAAAATATTATTGAATTTACACGTAAAAGATGGAAAATCGAATTCCAAAATTGGAAAAATTTTGTCAAGACTCCAGTCAAGAGTTCAAAAAGTCATAACTCGTTTAAAAAACGAAGATTTGGTTAAAAACAAGCCCAGGAATGGTCGTCCGACGAGTATTCAATGCAGTGTGTTTTGGGTCATTGCCCTGATAAAAGTGGAAATTTGACCCAAGACCAAGGCGATCGGGACTATGTTAGATATTTTTTTTAAGAATTTCAATGTATGTTTTATGATCCATAGTGTCATCTATACATTTCAAGTTTTCGACGCCTGCAGCACCCATGCAACTCCATACCATTTGACCACCACCACCGTGCTTAACCGTCTTAATAGTGAATTTGGGTTTGTAGGCATCTCCAGGCCGCCGCCAAACCCTGTAACGCCTATCTGACCTATAAATATTATATTTTGACTCCTCCGAGAATAAAACTTGGCGCCAGAATGTCGCGGGATGATGCCTGTAGGTATTAGCAAACGCAAGTCGCTTAAGTCTGTTTTTCTTCGAGACATGTGGCTTTTGTCGTGGTGTGTAGGAGCAAATTCCGAACTCCTTTATGGTTCTTCGAATGGTTTCCGGGTGCACAGTCTTTTGAATTGTTGTCGAGATAATGGAACTGATTTTTACAGCGCTTTGAAATGGGTCTCTGTCTATAATATGCTTAACGCCGCGATTTTCTCTATTATTTAATTTCACGGGACGACTATTCCTACGCTTGTTTTCAACCCGACCTTCGTTTTTAAATCGACTTAAGACATTTTGGATACTTGACCGGGGTCTTGACAAAATTTTTCCAATTTCGGAATACGATTTTCCATCTTTTACGTGTAAATTCAATAATATTTTGCGTTCTTCAATTGTCAGCTCCTTACGCGCCATGTTTGCAGTTAATAATGCACATTTTGGCAGCGGAAAATTCCACACGCGCATACAAAAGTAAAGCAAAGCATATACAAAAAAAGTCCCGTTGCAAAAATCAAAACAAACCAGCTGCAACAACGTAAATTCGGTATTCCGTCTAAGTGTACTATGACTTTTGTGGCGCTGAATTACTGTCATTCTTTAGTTTTTTTTAGAATTTTATTGTTAATTGTTATTGAATTGTTGTTTTTTTTTGTTTATTGTTTAAAAATATATATTTAAGAAAACCTCATCATTAGTTTTTGGAAAATTTTAACAATTTGGGAGGAATTCGCATTTAAGTGTAAAATCGCCTGCTGTACTATGACTTTTGTGGCACACTGTAGGTGGCTAACAAAACACGGGCATGCGCTGAAAGAAAAATAAAATGGCATTCTCATTGAATATCAACACAAAAATGTATGTATTAAGAGATTACGCAGTTTCCCGTAACTGTAATTTTTCTTCAAAAAAAGTCTTAAAAAAACTTCCGGAATGAGCCAGATGCACTTATCTTCAATGCTGCTAACTTAACATATTTCATATAAAATTTACTTTCTGTTTAAGAAAAATTGAATTTTAGGAACTTATCTGAGGCAGCTAAGCTAATTATATACTGTATTTAAACATACAGTACGCGAAATAAGGTTAAAGCCACTTGCTTTTTTCAATAAAACTCGAAAATTTTCAAATATTTTTGGATGACTTTTTGCACATTAATTAAGCAACAATTTTAACGTATATAAAATATAAAATTTTTTGTAATATACATGTTTAAACACTTTTTTTTTAAGTTTTTTGATTTTTTATCGCTTATTGGTGCGAAATAAGGTTAAAGCCTCCCAATTATTTTTACACGAAAATCTAATTTATTTAAAATATTTCGTGTGTTTACCTTAAGCGTCATACAAAGCAAGTATTCGATGTGGTAGACTGTCATAAAATACTTTTATTTGGACGTGAGAGATGTTTTCCCAAGCCGCCTCGATGGCCACCTTAAGTTCGTCCTTGTTGTTGTATTGTCGGCCCTTTCCGTACATTGCGCATGCCAAAAGTCTCCAAACATGATTTCGAAGGAGAAGAATTGTTGAAAAAATGGATTCCATTCTCACGAAAAAAGGCGTTTGTCGATCTGGCCGCATGAATCGGTGCATTATCTTGCTGAAAATTCCAGTCCATTCTAGCGCACTCAAAGCCATATGCCGCAAAATAGTGTCGAATCATTTGCTGGTACTGTTCCGCATTCATTCCTGTGGAAATTAATGATAAGGGCATCTTTTTGAGGTACCCAATGGCACCCCCAACCATAACCAATCCACTGCCAGATTGGCACGAAAACAAAGTTTTTGGTTCGTTACGCAAATAGTGCCAATAGTGAGAAAGTCCGTTTGGGCCCTCCAAATTAATCTTTCTTTTGTCAGAAAATATTATTTTTGGCCATTGATTTGTACAGCTTTGGTAGTCCAAGGCGAATTTCGGATTAGTTGCTAATTGTCTTTTGACAGCATTGTCAAAATTTTTTTTATGTTTCAAGTGTTTTGATCCTCCTAAAATTTTTTGAACACGGCGAACACGATCAGGTCTTTCATTTTCACTTTGTAATTGGCCAGCAGACTTAAACCTATTGCCACCACTTCGGATTAAACGACGCTTTTGGGCACTTGTGATAATAGATGTTCGACCAGTAATGTAGTTTTTGCCATAATTTTGGCGATTTCTTAGAAAATTTCTAACCAAATCTTTTCTGCGACCAATTTCCTTTTCTATTTAAGGATTAGACATTTTATTATAATCTTTTAGTGTGGAAATTTAGGATTTTTCGGCCTCTGTTAATTTTTTAAGTAAATTGATCAATGTTTGGATGAAAACTGTGTAATAGATATTGTGAAATTGCACTTACAGATCCGAGAAGGTGAATAACAGTGAAATATGAGAAACACAAAAAATAAAAATGTAAATAAAATTGGTTTTCGCATAGTAAACGTCAAGTGGCTTTAACCTTATTTCGCACCAAAAAGCGATAAAAAATCAAAAAACTTAAAAAAAGTGTTTAAACATGTATATTAAAAAAAAATTTATTTTTTATATACGTTAAAATTGTTGCTTAATTAATATGCAAAAAGTCATCCAAAAATATTTGAAAATTTTCGAGTTTTATTGAAAAAAGCAAGTGGCTTTAACCTTTTTTCGCGAACTGTATATCCTTGTGATAACTAGTCATAGCGACGCACACAACGTACAATGTTAAAGATAGTTATAATTTTAGCAAGGGCTGCCGTAATCGACTCAGTCCTGACGTTATTGGATGCTTCCTGTATATAGAAAAGCCATCAACGTAAACTCCTTCTGATGCAGATCCTTTTCTTCGATGCGTCCTACCACCGTATGTAGTGCAGTCACAACGGATCTACCCTTAAAATAGGCGTGTTGTGATTCGATAAACATCCGAAGAGTTAGCTTGCTGCTGATGTATAGATTCAAGAGTCGTTCTGGTCTGTAGTCTTTTGAAAAGTTGTGGTTGATCTTACCTTTCCTTGGGGATGAAAGGGTCACAGAAAGGCATCTGCTGGTTTTTTATTGCAGTCACAAGTTAGTAATAATTTCTATGTTATTTTTCTGTCTACAATTTTAGTTTCTTAATTATTTTTATAATAGATTTTCTCATTATGTAATAAGTTTGGCGAATCCTATGGAAACCAAATAATAGGGTGTGTTGCACTCGGCTGATTGTTCTATATATGCTGCCACTTGCCTTACCACCTTACATCGCTCTTAATGCGGTTTTTTCGATATGCCAAGTGGCTAGTTGCTTTTCCTAACTCGTTTCCAGAGTCGCGTTTCCGTCTTAAAGCGCAGTAAGGTTAGTCCTATATAGCAACTTAGTTAAGGAGTAATTTTACGCTTGTTTATTTTGGTATTTTTTCTGCTACTTCATCGGTTTTGTTTTTGCTTAACTGCTCTTCTCTTTTAGATCAGATTTCAGAATTTATTCCAAAGCCATTCCTACGCTCTTGTCTGTCTTCCTTGAGTCGTCGCAGATCTTTTGGAAATCTTTCAAGTTTTTCCGTGGTTCTTAGTGCTGGGTTCGTTTCATTTGGGTAGATTTTGTGGCTTTAGCTTGTTACATTCTTACTGACTTGTTTTAGGTTTAAGCCGCATTTTTGCTAAAATTAAGTGATAATTATTTTCGATGTCTGCGCTACGCTTATTGCGTACATCGTTTACAATGTTAAAAAAATTTTTTCAAAACTCTAGACCTATTTGAAACTCTAGACCTATTTGTGTGTTAAAATCGCTCATGAACATGGTAATACCACTTCTAGGCAGTTCGGGTTATGGCCGCTACCTAAAAATCTTGTTAATTGATTAATTCGGTATTAAAATCGTACAACGTTCTTCAAGCCGAACTTGACGGAATTTCGAAATTTTAGTGTTTAGTTTCTGAAATAAATCTTATAGGCTAAACGATTTTTAGAGAAGACGACATTTTGCCCAAGTCCGCTGTAGCTTACTTAATGCTGGTGAAATTATTTGCCGAAACCTAGAATTTATGATTAAGGGATTTTAGTCTAGAGACAGTTGCTTATTCCATTTAAATTTTTTTCCGGTAATCGCATAGATATAGCATTGCATCGATAACTTTCAAATTTAAAACATTTAACTAATAAGATAATCTTTTTATAGGTCTAAAATTCACATGATTTTATTGGTAAGTTTGATTTCTTCTTATTCTTTTAATATTATGTGATGATTAATTGCGATAACGGATTCCCCATCATTTGTTGTCATAAATGAAAAACATCCACTGAAAGTCTAACACTTTTTTTTTTTGTTGCAGAATAAGAAAATACACCGCATTTATTAATACAAAATTCGTCTTTCAGGTTATATTTTTGGACGAAGTTTGGAAAATGTACTTAAATAAATACAAAATATGTGATGAACAAAGAAGTGTTCAGTAACCACCCACTACCACAGCCCTGTGCCTTTGATTTATCTCTATATAATAAAGAATCGTTTTTTGCCGTGAAATTACACAAAGTATTTTTTTTCTTAAACAAAGACTGAAGGAAATTATAGCAAACCTTTAGGAAAACAACACAAACTTGTGGATAGCTGGCTAAGCGTTAGACGAATAAATAAAGTTTAAGCCTCTCAAGTGGTCTGACATTTGTCGTGATAGAGGACCAGTGGTCAAAAAATGCACTCGCGTTTTATTTAACGTTTTTCTAATTGCGCAGCGTCGCGTCAACACATCGGTATTGTGGCCACGTGTTTGCTGAGCTCACAAATTAAGTAAGTGGCAAGGAAACCGAAGAAGCGTAACAAAAATCCTATTCTTTAAACCAATTGAGTTATTTTTATAAATTAAATTGTAGTAAAAAGAAAAATGTTCAGCTTTGAAAATACTCCTACATGGTGATATGGTAAGCTCAGAGCTGCGTAATATGTTGCCGAAGTTGGATTTTGTTGCCTGTGAAATATCTGCCATTGGGAAATATGAGCCGTTCAGAGCACACATCGATTAACTCCATAAAACAAAAAGTTGAGAAACGCGATATATTGTTTTTAAAAATTCCTGTGATGATATGAATTCAAATATTTTATGTAGAATGCACAATTGCAGATATAGCTTTCATCTAACGGTATATAAAATAAATAAAAAAGTAAACAATCGTCAGTAATGTTACAGTTTTTATGTGACTGGTGGAGTTAATCGATTTAGCAACTGAAAAAAATAATAAGATTAAATTTTTACTTTACATTTTTAAGTTTTTATTAAGAAAAAGTTTAAATTTTATACATTTAAAGCACAGCTTTTAATTTTTTTAAATTAATTTTTAGCAGCTTTATGTTTGGGGCATTATTCTTTGGGATGTTTCAGCAATATTATACATAATGTCTTCTTCATCAGCTGTAGGCGAGGATTCGTCATTTCGATTTGTCGACAAATTATTATAGTAATCGTGTTTAACAGGAGGAATGAATTTTAGCAGGTCCATCATATCTCTCCATTTTTCCTTTGTCACAGTTCTTCCTTTAGGATATAATAAAGGCTGATCAATATTTTTCAAACTTTGCGGTTTACCCACTAAAGTTTTTTTTATTAATGGCTTGAAATTCAGTATCTTCTTTATAGTCATTTTTGAATTATATGAGATAGGGTTAGCCAATTTAGTGAAAGCCCTGTGACGGTCACTTTTCTGTTAATGATAGACTGTTCTAAAGGTTTTGTTGGCCAAAAATCTTGGTGAGTCATTTGTATTAGATGAAATGAGGCTTTCTTTTTACATGTTTTGATTATATGGTACCAATCATCTGGTGAAAAGATGTTTTGATTTTTTTTCGCACATGACTCAATAATGGCAAAATCTGAGTCATTGGGTAAATAGTTGTGTCCATTTACCAAAAATTTCATTTCAAATGATACAGCTTTGATTTCCGTGCTTGGAACAAGTTTTAATAAACTTAAGACGGTTTTAATATTTCTGTGTTGGCCGGTACACGAATCCGAATATGTTATTATTTGTTCGTAATTTGCAGCGTAAGTCGTTTCCATTTACCAGGATTACGACTTCTTTTCCTCCCAATCGATATGTTAGTTGGGTTTGTACTGGCAATCCGATGAATTCGAGGAAAACGATAAACGTCTGCTTGGGCCAGACCTTTTGTTGATAAATCGAATTGAAGAATCTTCACTGCTTTCCTCACTCACATTATTAGTCTTACTCATTTTTATTTATTTAAGGAGTACAACTAAGCACAGTTGACATATATTATAGAAAAAAAACAGTAAATTTATTTAGAAAAGAAAAATAGCAGGTATAACTAATCCGCGTATCTAGCCCGATGGGTGAACTTTTTAATGATATGCACCTTCTCACATCAAGAACTGGCCAGACACTTGAATTTACAATATAAAAGTTGAAAAAAGGAAGCAAGATAAAAATTAAACATATCAAAAATAACAAAAAATAAATAAATAAAAATATAAGAAAAAAGTGCCAAGGGATCACCGTTGACCAAAAAAACAGTGTACCACTAAAGTCATAGTACAGCAGGCGATTTTACACTTAAATGCGAATTCCTCCCATATTGTTTAAATTTTCCAAAAGCTAATGATGAGGTTTTCTTAAATATATATTTTTAGACAATTATCAAAAATAAAAACAACAATTCATTAACAAGTTTCCTTAAATTCTAAGAAATTGTAAAATTGGCATTAATTCAGTGCCACAAAAGTCTTAAAGTACACTTAGACGGAATACTCGAATTTGCGCTGTTGTAGCTGGTTTAGCTTTGATTTTTGCAACGGGACTTTTTTGCGTATGCATGCTTTGCTTTACTTTCGTATGCGCGTATGGGAATTTTCTCGCTGCCAATATTTGCCATTATTAACTGCAAAAACGAAGCGTAAGGAGCTTTCAATTGAAGAACGCGAAATATTATTGAATGTACACGTAAAAGATGGAATTTCAGTATTTCGAAATTGGCAAAATTTTGTCAAGGACCCAATCTTCGGTCAAGGGTGCAGGATTCGAATTCTTGACTGGTTCTTGACAAAATTTTTCGAAGATTCGGGTTACGAACATGCCACAGGTTTCGTGTACATCCGACGAATTTTTTGCGTTCTTCAATTGGAAGGAGCTTACGCGTCACGTTTGCAGTTAAAATGGCAAATATTGGCAGACGGAAAGATTCCACATTCCATAGCGCTGTAAAAAGTCCCGTTGCAAAAGTCAAAACAAACCAGCTGCAACAACGTAAATTCGGTATTCCGGTCTAAGTGTACGCATAGACTTTTGTGGCGCTGAATTAATGCCAATTTTTACAGTTTCTTAGAATTTAAGGAAACTTGTTAATGAATTGTTGTTTTTATTTTTGATAATTGTTTAAAAATATATATTTAAGAAAACATCATTATTAGTTTTTGGAAAATTTAAACAATATGGGAGGAATTCGCATTTAAGTGCAAAATCGCCTGCTGTACTATGACTTTAGTGGCACACTGTATGTATTTAACTATATTTTAACACCAACAAACAAATTATTGAAATTTTTATTTACCTAAGTTGATATGCGTATGTGAGCAGAATTTAACTGCAGATAAAAAATGTCGTTATAAATATTATGTCGTGTTAAATAAATATGTATTATGTCGTATTAAATATTATATATAATAAAATGATGAAGGTTTCGTTTTAATTAAAAAAATACTTTATTAATTGAAACTCTTAAACAAATGAATTCGTAACTCTAAGTAACGTATGCGTACGATACAAGTCTTAAAATCGAACTGTTTTATGCTGCTGCATTGATTAATAATGAAACCTCCGATTCTTGGATGGTTTCATGGATTTGTACTGAGCTGGCTTGGTTCCCATGGATTATGCTGTGCTGGCTTGTTTACAGTTATGTTTTTATTTACAAGTCAGCACTGAACAAGATTTTGTTTACGCAACTGCAGATTGTTTATAATTGTATGCGCAATGCCGGCAAAGTGCTGGCGTTGACATATTCTTATTGTTAACTTCAAAGGCGTGGATGTAGGTGACAATATTGATATGTCACTATATATATATAATATTTGTATGTATGTTTGCATAAACATAAATAGGCAAAAACTTTGTGTTTTGGCAACTTTGCTTTAGTTCCTGGGTGGACTTGGGTTCGGCCACAGCAAAGTGATATAAATCATTTGCTCTGGCTGCGTTGATGTTCATGCATTTTGTTTCAAAGCAAAGCCAAGCAATTGGCTCCGCCTGCGTTGCGCTGTTCATTATTTTTAATATTTATCTTTTATGTATATTTTTATATTTTATTTATATAAATAGTTTTAATATTATTTGGCATGCATATGTGATTAAAAGAAAAAAAACCTAATTTGAAGAGTATATTTTTAAAATTAATAAAATGAAAAAATTTTAATTATTGCCAGTTTATTGTTTTAAACTTTATAAAAAAAAATAATTTCTAAAAAATATAAATATATTATTACGTAAAAATAATACATACATTGTTGCACAACAATAACACTGTGCAACATTTCCGAGGTCATCGGCTAGAAAGAACTTCTCTTTTCGCTTTTTTTGGAGTACATCCTAAAACTAGAGAAACCCCCAAAGGATTTTGCTCAAAGTCATCAATAAGGTATTTTTTTAATATCGGCCAAATTTCCATTCCAACGTGATTTTTCGAAGATAAGATCATTTTAATCAAGTCCACATATCGTAAACCATTAAAAAAAAATTTTTAATGTCTTTTAAAGTTGTAAATGCGAATAAGTATAAATAAACCCGGAAGACACTGAATATGATGGACGCACTGACGGAGATGTAGCTCTGGATTCTCTTTCTAGTTCGGACGATACAAAGTCAGACCATGACTTTGAACCACCACCAAAAAAATCGAAACCACAAAAAGCGTCAACTTCAATAAATAAATGATAAAAATCAAACTACTAGTGTATGTTTTTAGAAAAAAAAATGTTCTGCAAAGTAGTTCACTTTCGTAATACCAAAAGGTATTAAGGAATGTTCGGATGCAGTTGGCATGTGCAAGAGAGTTTTGATTGTTACTGGCAATTATTTCGCTGTGTATAGTAAGAAGCATAAAAATATGGTTATTTTTTAAAAATATTAGTAATTTTGAGACACAATTTATTTGTCTTTGACAACATCCAAAAAAAAAAGATATGAAAAAATTCCCAACGGTCGACGATATGTAGACTCCACAAATATGGTCTTAATCCCAAAAAATCAGGTTTGAGCGGATATAAAAAAACTACCTTATTGATGACTTTGAGCAAAATCCTTTGGGGGTTTCTCTAGTTTCTGGATGTACTCCAAAAAAAGCGAAAAGAGAAGTTGTTTCCATTTTTTGTGTTGCACTGTGTAATGTTTCAAGATAGATTGATACATGAATATTATTAAAACTAAGCAAACGTTCTTTCTGGATCAAACGAAAAAGCAAAGGCAACCACCATTCGCTCGATCTGTGTTGCGTTGTGTTTGATAAAAGCAAAGCAAATTAAAGCAATATCGAATTTTGTTTGATTTGCTTCGAATTGTGTTTCCGAGCCCATCTGGCGCATAATTTTCCACTCTGTCTATTTAGTACTCTCTGGTAACACTATGGATGCCTTATCTTTAATATTTTTGACGCGTATTTTCTGGGAATAAGGAGTGACATCCTAAACCGAAACCTCTGTTTAATGCTGAGGGCAAAGGTTTGAACTGAACCTGCAAAAATTGCCACTCAACTAAAGTTGAAATGGACGCTTTCATGCGTCATACAAAGCTTGGCCTTATTGATATAGTATACGCTGATTTTTATATCTTTATTTAAAAAATCTTAACACAATTTTTAGAAAAGTGGTTCTACGGTTGACTTTTATAAGTTTTCTGATGTTAATATTCTATAAGCTAGGAATGCGTTCATTGATACTTATCCCTTTTATCGCCTAAAAATTCGACTTTTAAAAACAAAAAAATATATATTCAACCATTTATTTTTATTTATGATTTAATAAAATATAAAAAATATGTATCACACCGTTACCGCCTTACATAAGAATTCGGCTAAAAATTTCGCCTGTACAATCGGTAAAAACATTGATTGTTTCACAAAAGTATTTATCTTGATAAAGATGTTTCCTGCTCAGCAATAAATTGGTTGTCATATTCGAGTTTTGCCTTATTTACAGGAGATCCTAAAAATAAAGAAGTAAATTATAAAATTATATTTGTCTAAATGCCATTATGTAAACACATGTACATCATTAAATAATTTCATTCATGCAAACTTTTAAACAACTAACTTATTTTAAATTTTTAAGGTTAAAGGCCAGTACGCAGCAACATCATTTAAAAAAATGGCGGACGTAAAGTCGGGCGCGGACGACTTTAGGATACCCTGTACCACTACCTTGTAATAAAGTCCGATTTCTTCACAAAAAACCAAAAACAAGAATTTTTAAGCAAAAATTTTTTTTTTGACCGATCGTTCCTATGGGAGCTATATGATACAGTCAACCGATTTCAATAAAATTTTACACAGTGCTTAAATACCTTAAAAAAGATATGAATGCCAAAATTATTTTAAATATCTTTACAAACAAACAAAACACATCGAGTTTTGTATAAAAAATGGCGGACGTAAAGTCGGGCGCGGACGACTTTAGGATACCCTGTACCACTAGCTTGTAATAAAGTCCGATTTCTTCATAAAAAACCAAAAACAGAAGAATTTTTAAGCAAAAATTTTTTTTTTGACCGATCGTTCCTATGGGAGCTATATGATATAGTCAACCGATTTCAATAAAATTTGACACAGTGCTTAAATACCTTAAAAAAGATGTGAATGCCAAATTTATTTCAAATATCTTTACAAACAAACAAAACACATCGAATTTTGTATAAAAAACGTGTTTTTGGACCGATTGGTCCTATGGGAGCTATATGATCTAGTCAAACGATTTGGATTTAATTTGGTACAGTGCTTAGGAACTATAAAATACTCACGAATGTCAAATTTGGTCCCAATATCTTAACAAACAAACGAAACACAACAAATTTTGTTAAAAAATCGATTTTTTGGAACATCGGACCTATGGGAGCTATATGATATAGTCAACCGATTTTGTTCAAATTTGGCACATTGCTTAAGTGGTCTAAAAAATTTCCAAACGCCAAATCTGGTTACGATATCTTTATTAAAAAACGAAATATAGCGAATTTTTCTTTAAAAAAGTTATTTTGGCCGATCGGTCCTATGGGAGCTATATGATATAGTCAACCGATTTCGATCAAATTTGGTACAGTGATTGGGAACTATAAAAAACTTTCGAATACCAAATTTCGTTACGATATCTTCATAAACAAACGAATTATTCATCTAAAACGCTTTTTTTTGTCGAGGTCGTCTCAAACACCCCCATGGGAGCTATATAATTTATCCCCGATATCAAAAAAATTAAATAAACTTGCCTCCTATGGAATAATATGGGATCTAATGTGAAAGTTTGGTAACTCTAGCTCTTACCATCTCTGAGATCTAGGCGTTCACAAGGACGGACAGACGGACAGACGGACATGGGTATATCGACTTCTCTATTCACCCTGATCATATTTTAGGTAACTTTGGGGTGTCTCCGACGTCTCCTTCTATATGTTACATACATTTTCGGCTTGCACAAACTTAATATACCCTCGGTACCATACGGTACAGGGTATAAAAACGTGTTTTTGGACCGATTGGTCCTATGGGAGCTATATGATCTAGTCAAACGATTTGGATTAAATTTGGTACAGTGCTTAGGAACTATAAAATACTCACGAATGTCAAATTTGGTCCCAATATCTTAACAAACAAACGCAACACAACAAATTTTGTTAAAAAATCGATTTTTTGGAAGATCGGACCTATGGGAGCTATATGATATAGTCAACCGATTTTGTTCAAATTTGGCACATTGCTTAAGTGGTTTAAAAAATTTCCAAACGCCAAATCTGGTTAGGATATCTTTATTAAAAAACGAAATATAGTATAAATAACATATATATGTATTTTATATTTATACCCTGTACCGTATGGTACTAAGGGTATATTAAGTTTGTGCAAGCCGAAAATGTATGTAACATATAGAAGGAGACGTCGGAGACACCCCAAAGTTACCTAAAATATGATCAGGGTGAATAGAGAAGTCGATATACCCATGTCCGTCTGTCCGTCTGTCCGTCCGTGTGAACGCCTAGATCTCAGAGATGGTAAGAGCTAGAGTTACCAGACTTTCACATTAGATCCCATATTATTCCATAGAAGGCAAGTTTATTTTATTTTGATATCGGGGATAAATTATATAGCTCCCATGGGGGTGTTTGAGACGACCTCGACAAAAAAAAAGCGTTTTAGATGAATAATTCGTTTGTTTATAAAGATATCGTAACGAAATTTGGTATTCGAAAGTTTCTTATAGTTCCCAATCACTGTACCAAATTTGATCGAAATCGGTTGACTATATCATATAGCTCCCATAGGACCGATCGGCCAAAATAAATTTTTTAAAGAAAAATTCGCTATATTTCGTTTTTTAATAAAGATATCCTAACCAGATTTGGCGTTTGGAAATTTTTAGACCACTTAAGCAATGTGCCAAATTTGAACAAAATCGGTTGACTATATCATATAGCTCCCATAGGTCGATCTTCCAAAAAATCGATTTTTTAACAAAATTTTTTGTGTTTCGTTTGTTTGTTAAGATATTGGGACCAAATTTGACATTCGTGAGTATTTTATAGTTCCTAAGCACTGTACCAAATTCAATCCAAATCGTTTGACTAGATCATATAGCTCCCATAGGACCAATCGGTCCAAAAACACGCGTTTTATACAAAATTCGATGTGTTTTGTTTGTTTGTAAAGATATTTGAAATAAATTTGGCATTCATATCTATTTTAAGGTATTTGAAGCACTGATGTCAATTTATTGAAATCGGTTGACTATATCATATAGCTCCCATAGGAACGATCGGTCAAAAAAAAAATTTTTGCTTAAAAATTCTTCTGTTTTTGGTTTTTTGTGAAGAAATCGGACTTTTTTACAAGCTAGTGGTACAGGGTATCCTAAAGTCGTCCGCGCCCATTTTTTTCTTTAAAAAAGTTATTTTGGACGATCGGTCCTATGGGAGCTATATGATATATTCAACCGATTTCGATCAAATTTGGTACAGTGATTGGGAACTATAAAAAACTTTTTTTTTACCAAATTTCGTTACGATATCTTCATAAACAAACGAATTATTCATCTAAAACGCTTTTTTTGTCGAGGTCGTCTGAAACACCCCCATGGGAGCTATATAATTTATCCCCGATATCAAAAAAATAAAATAAACTTGCCTCCTATGGAATAATATGGGATCTAATGTGAAAGTTTGGTAACTCTAGCTCTTACCATCTCTGAGATCTAGGCGTTCACGGACGGACAGACGGACAGACGGACAGACGGACATGGGTATATCGACTTCTCTATTCACCCTGATCATATTTTAGGTAGCACGGGGTGTCTGAGGCATCCTGCTTCCTACATATTTCATCTTTCCGACTTGCACAAACTTAATATACCCTTGGTACCATACGGTACAGGGTATAAAGATGGCGTTAAAGTCAACCGCAACCGACTTTGGGATAATATGTACCATTAGCTTGCAATTAAATCTGGTATTATGCTTAAGAACACCAAAAGACTTTTGATTGCTAAATTAGTTTACGATACCTTCATAAACAACCAAAAAAGACGAACTTTGAACCAAAAATATGTAGCGCATGGTACATATGGCTTTATTTTATTGCCAAATGTAGGCCAACAAATTCGTATTTAGTAGATGCATCTACTCCGTGTTCTTCTTATACCTGCGGCATTATTTTTGCTGTTGGGTTTCTGCACCTTTTGGCCTTACAGCCAAGGGGCGGGGGATTCAGGGGGACACCAATTTTATACAACAGGTAAATAATAATAATAATAATAACAAAATCATTTATGTTAAACTAAAAAAATGGGTTCTATTGAAAAGCATTTTTATTTTCTTCAAAAGTTGGAAAAGTGGTCCAAATACAGTGTAGTTCAGGTTAACGAAGGTATTGAAAAAAACAGAAAAGATACGAAGTAATTTTTTCTCTTTTATGTTTAAATTTCATGTACCTTTCATATAAAGTAAAAAAATAGAGATTGGTTGCGTAATTTTTGTACAAAACAACTTTAACCATTAACTTTTATTCCAAAAATTAAGATTTTTGTATAGTTGAAAATTTACTCAACTTTGAGCGGCTGTAGGAACTAAACTATACTGCCGAATTGAATAAAACTTATATATTCGTGATCCTTGGAAAATTCTACATCAAAGTTTCGATTTTTGTAACGCTTTTGCGGCTGCCGTACCGTCGTACAGGTTCATATAGTACGTTGGTAAAAATTGAATGGACCGTTGGGAGTAGCGATTTTTTTGTGAATCTGTATTATAATACTGTTTTGCCAAGCTTCTTTAAATCGTTTTTATGTGCTCGTAGATTAGCCGATGTAATGCATCACCGCCGTATTTTACGAGTTCAACAAGCATGTCATCTTTGTTGCTTGTTTTCCATTTTTAGTTTGGTTATAGCCACTTTTCCGTACGAGGGCTCTCGTAGCTGGCTCTCGTAGCTGGCTTTCTGCTGTAAAGTAGTCTTCCTCGTTCTTGAGGATTATTTAGAACGTCCTCAAAGTAGTCACGCCACCTGTGCTAAATTTGATCCTTTCTTTCAGTGACTCCCCCTCTTCATCAAGGCATACGTTTAGTTCATTTTATAGATCTACTAGAGCGTTTGGCATTCCTCATAGTACCAATTCACTTCTTTTCGTAGGCGCTATGCCAATTGATGTTTGGGATGCAGCCATGATTGCTCTAAAAATTATCTTCCACTTACAGGATCATCAGATTACGCTTGCCTGCATATATTTCGATCGAGATTCTGCTGATAATCAAGAGTTTTCGATTTCATCAGTATTCAGACTCTTTACGTTCAATTTCATATTGATATTCTCTGTCTTATTTTGACCTTAACGAAGAAAATTGACGGCACGTGGCGCTTATCTATTAGCACATGGTCTATCTGGTACCAGCCTGCCTTTCATTTATTTTCTAGGTTTACATGTGAATGTTCTTATGCAGTCTAATCTTCCTGATGTTTTCGGTAGTAAAGCTAACGAGTCTTTTGCCATTTACACTAGTAACAGAATGTACCCAGCTAATTCGTTCGTAAACTCTTTGCAATCTTGGCGTTTAGGTCGGTAATAACATTTACCGCGTCGTGTCTTCCCGCTTTACTGCACTCATTTGAAAGGATTGAGTAAAGGGTGCATTTTTCATCTTGGCAGTTGTTTTCGGTTGGAGCGTAAACTGATAAATAATAATTTTCTTAAATTTGCCTTTTAAAACTATTACACAAAGGCTTATATCATCACTACTATGACCAAAAAATAAAGTTTTTCAATCTTCGAAACGGTTGTCATGGTGCAAAAAGCGTTAGTTCTCTCACCCCAATTCAGGCCTTTTTGGCGAATGCCTCCACGCAAACAACTCATAAATATTTCAATAATATTCTTTGTTGACAGTTTGACCCGGTGGAACCATCTCATAATGCACAACACCACGAAAATCGACATTTGCGCCGTTTTTTGTGGTATTGCCTCACCTTTGGCATAAATTCGCTCGATTGATCGGTTGTTTCGGGGTCGTAAGCATACATCCGAGTTTCATCTCCAGTTATTTTATTTTTTTTTTTTTTGTCAATGAAGTCAGAAAGCATTTTTTCATACACTTCAACGGACGTCTTTTTTTCAAAACTTCATTTCAGACATTAAAAATTCACTAATGAATATTTTGACGTGTAAATTCTATTAACAAACCCTTTTTCCAAATCTAATTTTGGCACGCGGTAGTTTAAATTCAAATTTCATCTTACTTTTTGGATATAGTAGTACTATTTCGAAAATTACAATTACAACATGACAATTAGTTTTGAGAACCATAGGGTCCTTAGCCTTAGGACTTCTGTTATTATTTTAGCCTGCAGGCAGGCTTTTACCACATTTGCTCAGCGCAAGATAAGTTAGCGAAAGCAGAGCTCACCACGTGCAGTTGAGATTGGCATTGGAGGAGGAGAGGCTATATGCGCTAAGTTAAGTCGCTTTTCGTCCCATCACTAACCCATTAGAATTGCTACTATAAAAGCAATAAAAAGGTAGAGGGTAATGATACTGTTTTACCGTGTTTTATCTAGTATCTGAAATCCTACCTAATAACCAATATCAATTATTCTTGAGGCGAAGGGTTGAACTTTACTGTAGAGCAGATTCGAAAAGATTTTATATATTGTGTTCAATAGCGTGATGGGTCTGTAGTTGTTTATTCCCTTTTTATGGTATGGAACGATAATACTGATTTCCCAGTACTCTTTTAGATCTTACGCTGAGTGATTTCAGTATTTCGACTCGAATTTTATCTGTGCCAGTGTTTCTGTTTACTAGGTGCCTTCCCAAAATCATCGGAGCTTCGTTGGTCAACTCTGTTCAATTTTCTTGTGCTTGTTGCTGCGACTGTTTAGATTCTTTGGCATAGGTGTTTAGTGTCTTTCGAATGATTCACCCATTGCTCCAATATCTAATATTATGGATCAATCGCATTCTGGGTTTTTTTTTAAAACATTGCTAAAAATTACGAAAATTTTCATATGAATGCAAAAAAAGCGTGCAAGGTTTAATGAGGGTACCCAATTTTATTTTTTTAAATTTGTAATATTAGGTAAAACCTTTCGGTTTCGGAATATTTACTTACCTATATAGCTCAAAAGTACAGGTAGAAAGACCAATCCGTGTGCTGCACCAATAACAACTATTCCGAAGTACATTCGAAAATAGAATACTTGAAAAATTTGGCTTTTTGCAAAAGCTAATACCAATATTCCTGCAAATTTTGTCAGAGTAATTCCTGAAAATATTGAACTACCCATTTTTGTTAAGCTATCTGCTGCTCTATGTATTTGTGATGTTTCCTTTGACATTGAAAAACTATGAACAAGATGGGAACAAAATTCCACAGAAATGCCTACAGCCATAACGAGATTCACTAAAGAAACGGCGTTAAGTGATATATTCCAGAAGAACATAACGCCACCCAAATTAACTACAATCATAGTTATAGTTATTATTACAACTAAGGCGGAATGAATGTCGAAGCCCATTAAAACAAATGTTACAATAAATATAGATAGAACAGAAATTCCCATACTTTGCAAAGTGTCTGACCACATTGTTAAATATTGTTCATAGAAAACATAGAAGACCGAGTAAGGAAAAACTTCAACTAGCAGGGCTCTCTCAATTGGAATACCATTCGATATTAATCTACCTTGTATCATTTGAGTTATATTTTTTGATATAACCCTAGCTGATTGTAAAGCCAGATAATAATCTGAAGAAGTTTTAAGAATAGAGTGGTAAGCCATAAAATATGAAGAGGACACGTGAAGTTGATTTTGCTTAAAGTTGAATTGAACTGCCTGGCTATACGCTGCATGACCGGCTTTTGCACATGAGTCGTCTGGATTATCTTTCAAAAAAAATGGTAGGTACTTTCCAAAATCGACATCATCAGGGCGTTGAAATTTGTTTTTTCGGATCGGGCAAGATAAGCAAGATGTATCTGAAAAATAAAAACGGTTTTAAAAACTTGTTTGACTCTTTTTCGCAGAATAATATAATATATACATTACAAAAATTAGAATAATATAGATATAAATTTAGAGTTTCCGCAATATTATTAAATTTAAATTTAAAATGAAATAGGTTTAAAGATTTGGGTTAAGTTACCACTTATTTGTGTTAACTACTTATTTTTTGAACGTATGTATATGCCTTACAGATGTAGCACCGACAATGATATGTCGCTTTTCTTTAGAGTTTACATTATTCGTCTGATTTGAATACGATGTATGGCATTTAGAGCCTGGGTAGCCGCCGTAACATTAACACTCTTTTATTTATAAATTGTAAATTTTCCCTTATTTCTATTTAAAAATTAGTTCGACTTTATTGATCCTTCATCATTATCCACTATCTAAACAATATACCTGTCATGTCTTATCCATTTTCGTTCTCTGGCTATATAGATTTATTATATGATTTTCGATTTTCTTAAAATTAATTTAGTATTATAATCTATAAACCCGGCAGTGTCGCGTCACTTTGACATTTTATTATTCATATGTTATTAATCACAACGAGGGGTGCTCAAAATTTGAATTTTACAAATTTTGTGACTGTGAAAGCAAAGTATAAAAGTAGATAGAGTGGAGCAACTGACCGTTATTGGGTAAAAATTTCGGATTTTCTCGAGTCATTTAAGCAGCTGTAGTTTGCATGCGTGATATTTTTAATATCAATGGAACGGGCTTAATTGGGAAGAAAATTTTATGACATTAATTCTTAAATATGAATTCGGCAAAGTGCAAATTGGGACGTAAATTTTCATATAAACTATCCGCAGCATTCGCGGATAACGCTTCGAATGTTGCTTACCAGGTGTGCACGGAAGCCGAAAAAGCGTTGAAAAATCATATTTTCTAAACAACTGGAGATATTTTGGTAAATTAAATTCTGGTTGAAAGAAAATAAAAATAATCAGGCTTTAAAATAAGTATTCATACATGGTGTTACGAGAGCTGCGCAATATTTTGTTGAAGCCGGACTTTGTGACTTGGGCAATATTTATATATATATCGGCGAAAATAAGTGAAGCGGGCCACTTTTTTGGCGACCTTCTCCGATTTTGATGATTTTTACACAGTTGATAGAGCTGCTAGCCATTAGAAACCACGCCCAATTTTATTGCAAAATTCCGATTATTTATCGAGTTATCGATAACTGAATATCGGTTTTTTTATTTTTGGACTATTTTTTTATAAGCCATATCTTCTAAACGGATAAAGATATTGATGCGAATTTTATTTGACATAACAGATAAAATATTAAATTTAAAAAAAATAAAATGGAATTTTTTTTTAAATTTTTTATCATTTTTAATTTTAAATTTAAAAATTGAAAAGTGATCTATGACTTTTGAAAAAAAGTGTGAATGTCATTTTATGCGTGGAAATTCGCTGAAAATGACGCAAAAATAAAAACGCGGTAACTCGTAGAACTGCAGATGCTATGCTTATGTTTGTGATGGCACCTCGCATTTTCGCCATAGTAAACAGTCATCGAAAAATGACACAAAAGCATAACTCTTCCGAATTTAAAGATAATAAGTTCAAACTTGACATGAATAATGGTTTTGACAATTTAAGATCAACTTGAAAAGTACCAATGAGTATCATGACCCTGTCTCCAGATATTAAAGGTGAAAGGTCACAAAAATCGGTTTTTTGCAAATAACATTTTACATTTAAAATCATCAAAATCGGAGAAGGTCGCCAAAAAAGTGGCCCGCTTCACTTATTTTCGCCGATATATAAATATTTGTACATATTTTTTTTCATATATTCTAAACCAATTGAGTTATTTTTATGAATTGAATTATTTTTGAAAGAAAAATACTCAGGATTTAAAATAAGTACTCATACATGGTTATATCTTCGAGCTATTTAATATATTGTGGAAGTTGAATTTCGTTGGCTTTTCAAAATTATATGCTGGGGAAGTAGACTGGTTGTGAGCATAGTTTGATGTTTCAGCCATAACTTTTGAACAAATCAATATTTTGCACACATATGCATATAAATGAAAAGCTACAAACATTAGCTATAAGACTTGATTCCATGAAACAAAACCTAATTATTTAACTTTTTATGCGACCAAATTTATTCATCGGCCTTCCTATTCTTTATTGATATAGCCTCCGATAGATTATCCGTAGCTATATCGACTATAGGTTCGAATAAAATTTGAACATTTATCCAAAAAATGTTGGGATCTTCCTTTGTTTTTTTTACTCAGAACAGTTTCACCGTATGCTACTGTCAACATTTCAAGTGCTACGGAGCACTTCATTTTATTTTTTATGTATTATTTTCCGGTGATCCATATTTTTCAATAGAAAACATCGCCGAGCACGTCAAACATTTATAACCTTTACGCCTTTCACAACCAAACAAAAAATGTCATTCACTTGAAATTTGGTACAGATGTTCGGGAAGAGTGTACCAACACAACAAAACAAAAAAAATCGATAATCGAAAATACGTTGCCCGCGAAATTTGAAAAGTCACATTATTTTTTGAACACACCTCGTATACCAAGAGGAACGTCATTGTCGCAAAGGCATAATGCTTTTTCACGAAAGGGCTCAGTTAGCACGAAAGGTATTCCTCTTAAATTAGGTTCCAAACATTCGACTGTCACCAGACTACGCCATACTAAGCTGCCCACCTTAAATAAGCGTGTATATTTGCAAAAGCTAAATATTACTCGGCTTTAATGATTCAAATTTAAGTTCCGATGCTCTTTAATACAGTAAATATTTTTTTCTTTTTTATCTTGAAGCTTTTTATATTAAATTTCTTAATTATAATATGAACAACTTACCTTGATGGGGACAGAAATTTCCATTATCAGGGTTGTATTTGCAACAGGAGGAGGATAAGGCCCAGTCAAAATAATCGTCAATCCAACTTGATGCAGGACGAGCAATATAAGTGTGATTTGAGCGTTTACTAGCTAAGTAAAGTTGAGTTAATAAACTATCGTCATTACAGTATCGGCCTGAACAAACTAAATTCTGGTCAGAAGAATTTTCAAAATTTAAATCTCCTTTTAGAACAAAATATACGGGTGGACCTATGTTAAGATGATTATTTAACGATTTGAAATATTTTAAAACAAAACTGTCCTCTGGCATTGATAGCTCTTGATTCAGACCGATATCAATTCGGGGAGCAACAGCAATACTTAAGCAAAGCCATGCAAAAAATAATACCATAACGCAAACTCTTATTATTTTTTTCATTAAAAATGGAACAAAGACACTTTTAAAAAATTTATAGAGTAGACTTTCATGGTTGCCAGTGAAGTCTGCCTTTTTTCCTTTAATAAAGCAACATATATCGAACCTGTTTTCATCTTTCCTTTTCGTATCTAAAGTTAACAGGCCTATAAAACAAGTTATTTGCAAAACGAAATCTAATAATAAAGCCACAGCAGCGTACATCGCAAAAGCTTTAACCGCGGGCATGTCTGATAAGCCACCAAGAAAAAAACAACAGCACTCACTAACTGACGTCAATAGCATACTCGGCCCAACAGTTCCTAGGGTTCGACCGACGTGCTGTTCATGTGTTTCATTTGGTTTGCGTAGATCTCTTTGTAACGTTTGAACAAGAATAAATATGTTATCGACACCAACTGCCAAAACCAAAAACGGAATAACTTCGACAATAATTAAAGTCGCAGGCATACCTATGTACCCAAATATGCCAACTGATGACACAACCGATGCTAAAACAATTATAACGCCTCCTATACCCAATGTTATTTTACTATCAATTAAAACTCTTTTGAAATCCTTAACATGCCCCAGAGATATTGCTATGTACACAAACATTATAACATATGATACCAGAATTGTTAATACATCTGACCGTGACTCTCTGTTTAACTCGTCTTCAATTGATCGCTCAGATGTAAAAGATATATTCATGAAATTAGGTTCATTATTCTTTGTGTAATCTATCATAAACTCTATAAACTTATTTTCCCATTTCAACGTAGAAGTAAGTTGACTTTTATCGTAGTTATTTTTGACCAAAAATGTCAAGATAAGTGAATCAGCTAACTCAAATTTTGTGTCTCCTGATAACTGCTCTCCGTGTTTTAAGAACCCCCCTAAAGCGATAGCTGGATCAATAGGACCTCCATAAGGTGCTAAACACAAATAGGGATTGCTAGTGCATTGATACAACTCGTCCAAATACGTAACCTGAAAAAAGATTTGAATGTTATTATAAAAAATGGTAATAATATAAATTTGATACAGTCGAATTGGTGACCGACTGTGTAAAACCGTGCACGGGTTTTCTCTAAAAAGTATGGTTGTTCTGTATTGTCATTCTACGAATTTTTTATATTACGAATGCATAATTTGGTTTAATTATTTGAGTTAAATGTTACCCCATGCATTTTTATTAAAATTGCACCAATTGTTATTTTTTGTACCCACCGCTGCTTATAATTATTTGCCTTGTACTATTATTATTATGTATTTTTATAATATAGTCGGAAATATAAATTAAAATGTAGCTTTACTTACATTGAAGCCATTGTCTTCGTCTTGATCGTCAAGACGACTTAAATCGTCTTGGAAATATCCCCAAATAGACTGAATCACACAATTCGAAGTTTGCACATCTTGGTTCTCATCAGTTAATGGAGCGAAACATATGTCCTTCAAAAATGTTCCGCTTGCATTAATTTTTTTAATTTCTTCTTGCAGTTGAAAAACTTCTGTTAGAAATTTTTTGTCGAATATTGGGCCAAAAGTAATCGGTCCATTTGATGTGTTATGAACAATAAAAGGCAAATCCACAGCGCTGATAATAATCTAGATAATTTATTAAATAAGTAGACTTTAGAATCTTTTTTACAGACATTAACGATACACAAAAATATGTCAAATTTAACATCCAGCAACCTTTGTTCAAAATTAACGAACATGTGTGTATTAAATTTCATGATTTAAGTCAGTCTTCTTTATTCAATTTGAATCAAAAAGTTAATTTTCTCCAACCCAAATGTGTATTGCGAGATTTTGAGGTCGAGAAATCCATATTTGACATTTATTTTGATTTATGAAAGTCGCCAGAGGGCGGCACTGGGTATTTTTTTCGTAAAGAAACGTGATTTTGTGCAAAATTCTTTTTTTCTCTAATAGAAGAATACCTTTAATTTTAAGGTGGTTCGGATAAAACCTGTAGACGCATTGTCAACTTGCGCTATTACAAACTATTTTTGAGGCTCCTCTTTTATATACCGATAGATTAGCTTTGATATATGCTTTCAGTTTTTATACCCTGTACCGTATTTTGTGCAAGCGCTTCGACAAGCCCAAGCTATCCTTTGCAACTTTTCTGAAATTGAAAGCTCAGGTAGATTCCAAGTTCACTGGATTCCTACAAAAAAGATCAACCCTGTGATAGACAAGGCTTGCGTCACAATAAACCTGTTTGTTTACCTACGATAGGTTAAATGGACCGTACATATCTTCACACTAGAGGTGGGTTACTACCGATGGCTTTGTTAAATAGTATACTTTTGTATGTAAAAATGTGCCAATGGACAAAAAATTGGTAAATGTCCGAAAATAGCGAAAAGGATACACAACCCGATGGAGACCATAAAAAATATATTAAGTAAGTCCATTTTATGTGAAGATGCTTTGCACGAAAAACCAAATAAAGATGTCGCATTAGCCTTAATAATTACCCCAGACGCACAGTGGCACGGAAGCTGGAAAACCCGTTGCAAAAATCATATCTTCTAAACAAATTGAGATATTTTTATGAATTAAATTGCTATTGAAAGAAAAATCTTTAGGCTTTAAAAGAAGTATTCATATATGGTGATACAATATTTGAGAGTTGCGCAATATGTTGTTGAAGTTGAATTTTGTTGCCTGTGCAATATTCGCCATATTTATGAAGAAAATTTTAATGATATATTTGTTCAATATCAGCAGTTTTTTGTAAAATAATCATCATTATTTACATTTGAGGGGATATCTAAAAGATAACATTTCTTTTGAATAACTACTTGGCAATTCTGTGTTGGATCTCACATATCTAAGGGATGCAACCAGTGGATCTGAAGTAGCTGCCAACATATTAAAAAGGTCCTGGTTTTCCCTTGATCGCGATATTTTACAAGTATTTATGGCTCTGAAATTTTTATAATCCTTGTTTATTGATTCCTGGGCTTCTTCTGACATCTCCCCAATGGGTAGGCAATGATATTATATATTCTATATTTCACAGCAATGGTTGTTCCTTCCTTGATTTGAATTAATGCCGGCCTTATATCTTCAATCTGCTTCCTAATGTCGGTTACTGATTCTTTGGCGTATTTAAACAATATTGGGCAACAATAGTGAACAGATGAAGGGCGCGGATTTTTCCAATGTTCCAGCGCTTTACTTTTAAGTCCTAGGGGGACAACAGACGCCATAAACATGTTTGCATCTGTAATACCTTCATCATTTGTGGCTATTCTTTGCTTGTAAGCACTTTGGCCAGAAGATCCATCGCAGCCCCATTTGCTTAATAACGTGAGGTTTTCTGGAAGAGTCTCCATCTCATTTTCAGAAAAGCTTTCAATGAGGCGTTTTACAGTATGATCCATGAGGTCTTGAAGTTTGACCTCTGCTGAGACTTCCGTCACTATCACGTCTGCCCTCCCTTCCAGATAGTAGACTTCCGAAATTTCGAATTTCTCAAGATTCGCGTTGCAACAAATATAAAAATTCCACGCCTAAAAAGTTTCAATTTTACTTGCATACGAAACACAACGAATTTGGTTCAAAAACCTGTTTTTTGTCCGATTGGAGATATATAATATAGAAAAATATATATGTTATAATATAGTTAAATATTGTTAGTTAAATTTTTGCAGTGCTTGAGTATTAGGAAAAATTGAAATATTTGTCAATTTTGAAACATATTGTCAATTAAAAAAAAAAATAAAAAATGCACTAGAGCGACCTCTGGTGGTGCTCACAATTAAAAATAAATGTCAAAAATAGATTCCTCGACCCCAAAAACTCCTAAATAAGCATTTGGCTAGAGAAACAAAAGCGTTTTTTGGCCATTTCAATGCAATGTCTAAGTCGATTTTGGAATATTTTTAAAAAAACCCTTTTTTGAAAATACTATCGAGCAGATGAAGGGGAAAGAAGCAGTTGCCGTCTCAGCGGTAAGAAAAGTGAGCAGGAAAGTATAAGCATGACGAAATTGCTATGCACACAAACGCGGCAGATACAAAGAAGTTTTTTGACGGTTTAACGACTGGCCCACAGTACGGTTCCATATAGACACTTTTAACAACAATTTGGTAATGGAAAAACAGGGTGAAATTTTAGTTTTGCAAAAAATGGTTAACGGACAACATGGCTGATTCAGCGGCTGATTAATTAATAACTCCTGAAAACATGTTATTTTTGTATGGATATTTTTTTATTTTGTAGATAAATATGCCACAAACCATAATAAATATAGAAATAATTTTTAGTTTTGTCTAAAATATATTTTTTTTTAAAAAGCTTTGTTTGTTAAAACAGCTATACGGCCGGTTTCGCCCAAATTTAAACAATTTTTCCAATTTTCATAAAATTTGTGCTTTAAGAATGTATAGGTACACACATCGTTAAAAAATTTGATATAAATCGGACAACTACGAAATTTCAAAATAGACATCTGAAATCCAGTTTGCCCGCAATTAGCAACATAGCGGAAATTTTTTTTAAATTTTTGAAAAAAATTTTAATTTCTGAAAAAATACATTTATTATATAGTTCAATATTATACAAATACAAAATAAAATAACATTTTTTTATTAGCCATTTTATTTATTTATTATTATTATATTTCTGCAGTTTCATTCGGTTTCTGGTGAGTAATAATGGGATGTGCCTTCTTCAACTCATTTATTTGATTTTTTTATTTTTTATTTTCCATTATAAATTACAATCTGTTTAAGTTAACAATAAGTAATTAGTATAGGGGGACATATATATTTTAAGTTTAGTGCGATTTAGTTTTTATTATTATAGAAGATAAGGTATATTTGTTTGTGGTATTGATTGATTATATTAAGATGCGAGCTAGTTCTGTTGGTGTTTTGCGCTTAAGTCGTCTTGGTTGGAGTTCCATTTCAGGTATTTGTCTCATTTTTATATTTTCGTGGTGTAGTTTACAGCTATTTTTCATTAATGTTTCCGTAACTGTTTCTACGTCAAAATCGTGGTGAATATCATCATTTCTTATGTACTAGTCTGAATTTGTAATTGATCTAAGCATCTTAGATTGAATTCTTTATATTAGTAGTAGGTTCGATTTGCTGGTAGTCCCCATATTTCTAGTCCATATGTCCATATCGGTCTTATTATTGATTTATATACGAGGTGTGTTCAAAAAGTAAGGCGACTTTTTAAATTTCGCGGGCAACGTATTTTCGATTATCGATTTTTTTTTATTATTTTGTGTTGGTACACTCTTCCCGAACATCTGTACCAAATTTCAAGTGAATGGCATTTTTTGTTTGGTTGTGAGAGGCGTAAGGGTTATAAGTATTTTGCGTGCTCGGCGATTTTTTTTTTCGGTCTTGGCTCTTCTGGCCTCTTCCATTGGGACGATTGGGCTTTGGTTTCGATATCATAACCATATACCCATGATTCGTCACCAGTTATGACCCTTTTGAGTAAATCTGGGTCGACATTGACGTCATTCAACAGCTCTTGAGCGATGCTCATGCGACGGTTCTTTTGGTCCAAATTTATCGATTTAAAAATCGATAATCGAAAATACGTTGCCGGCGAAATTTGAAAAATCACAATATTTTTTTAACACACCTCATATTATTTGTTTGTTACGTAAACTTAGGTAACATTGGTTTCCTAGTAGTCAGTAGAGTTGTCGAAATTTGTTTTTCATTTCATTTCTTTTGTGATAATGTGTTTTGTAGTGTTTTTGTTGCTACTTTCTCGCTGTTATTAGCTGACAATAACACAGTGTCGCCTGCAAATGTTGCTATCATGGACCCTGGGGTAGTTGGCGTAGGTATGTTAGCTGTGTATATCAGGTATAATATTGGGCCAAGTACGCTGCCTTGCCAGCCAAACTGGTGGGAGGGGATGGCGTCTTTTTGTTTAATAATCGGGCCAATTCTGTCAAGTAGTATTTTTTCGAACAATTTGGAGAGGATAGGCAGTAGGCTGATCGGTCGATACGAGCTTGTAACAGTGGCGTTTTTATTTGGTTTAGTAATCGCTGTAATTTGTGCAACTTTCCATGCCTC